>JAAMPI010000106.1:0-66702 GCA_013054445.1 Cudoniella acicularis
CGTTTCGAGGGTTGTAAGATTCCATTTTTTTGGAGGGGTTGGCGGGGTAAGATTTTGAGGGAACAGAAGTGGCGTTCAGGGGTCCTTCAGTGGACGCGTTCCGCGATCAACCATCACTTTTCCAGCGGCAAAATAATGGCATCAAGGAGTGAGAGGTTCCAGCGCAAGCCTCGCGATACAAAGGATGAAAGTGCGAAGGTAGAAGAGCTCGAGGAGGAGGTTATAAGGTTCTCGCCCGAGGAAGAGGCTGTAAGCTTGCTACGTCCACAGATATTAAAGTGGATCGATGCTGATGTTTCTGCCAGTCACTGCTTAATGAATCGAATGCGCAAAAGGCTTCTGCCAACGACTTATTTGCGAAATCATCCTTCAAAGATGCGATAGAGACGTATGACCAAGCGCTGGCGACATGTCCGAATTACCTTGATTACGAAATCGCTGTGTTGAAGAGTAATATTGCGGCTTGTCATCTGAAGCTTGAGGATTGGAAGGAGGCTGTCAACGCTGCTACCGCTGCTCTCGATGGATTGGATAAGCTGCAGGGGAAGAGGGATGGCGAGGGAGAGAAAGATGATGTGAAGGGGGAAGAGGAGGCTGATGAGGAGATTGTTAGTGAAGGTGCTACGAAGGCCGAAGATACGAGCGTAAAGGGGAAGAGGGAGGCCGATATTGAGAGGATAAGGGCAAAAGCTTTGATGAGGAGGGGGAAGGCCAGGAGTGAACTGGGTGGATGGTCTTCGTTACAGGGTGCCGAAGAAGGTTTGTGTGAAACCCTTGCATTGAAATCCATTTTCAAAGACTGACAAGCTTCAAGATTATAAAACCCTATCAAAAATGCCGAACCTGTCACCAGCAGATCGGAAGATAGTAACCCATCAGCTACAGGCACTCCCACCCAAAACGAAAGCCGCACAAGAGAAGGAAATGGCTGAGATGATGGGTAAATTGAAGGGGGTCAGTATTCTCCGCTTCACACAGTTCCCCACAAAGTTAATGACTAGTTGTTTCATCAAATAGTTGGGAAACAGCATTCTGAAACCCTTTGGTCTTTCAACGGACAATTTCCAGATGGTCAAGGACGAGAAAACTGGTGGATACAGCATGAACTTCAATCAAGGTGCTGGACCAGCAGAGAAATGAAATACCGGAATCATTCCTCCCGGCTCCCTCCGCTACACATGTCATTCTTCAAACAACTCTACGCAAACTGCCGGTACCGGTGAAGAACCGGTTTAGCTTTCCTTCACCCAAACACTTGAAAGACCATTGGAATCACGTGACTCTCTGAAATGCATCGAAACAGAAAAGATCACCCACAAGATATCGTCTACCGTCCTATCAGCCTCTGCCTCTCCCCACATGTTCGAATAACCCCCTCTCCTCCGTTCTCGACTCGAGGCGCTTTTGCCCATATAACGGATTGCCCCTCCATGTGACACCCCGCGCTAAAGTCCTCACCCAATCACAGCCTCCCAGCACCCCACGAACTACATCTCTCTCCTCTCAGCCTTCGAACTTCAAACTTCAAGCTCCAGCACAATTCTCCAACCACAATATCACAAACACCGTCTAAACCAGACCTCCATTTACGGAACCAACCTCTAACTTATTATCTCGCGGTTATCTCGGCCTCTACACTTGTTGACTCGGCCGGCATCGCCAGCACGCCATGCAGATACAGTTCTTCCTACACGTGGAGCCGCATGCAGCGGCTAATGACGGGAAACACTCCCATTCAATGGGGAATGCCCAACAAGCTCGAGCTTGATTAGACTTTTAGGAGAGGGGGCGGATTACCCATTTAGATGTTTTTGGCGGCCCCGCAAATTCGCCAGCCATGTCTTGCATACAGTAAACGAGTGTTGTTGAGTGATATGCGATTGCGGTTGGGTAAGGTGAGATGGCCTGGAGGGGGGCCTCGACCCCCACTAATGTGTGAATGTGATGAGATGTGAGGGTTTATGATACTTCTGTTCCCCTCTTCTGTTGCACAGTGCGAATACCGTCACTGGAGTGTTACTTCGTTACACCGTCAATAGGATTCAACACCTCCTCTCTTTGAAAATACCTCATCCTCACCAAGACATAATTCGTTCCTCCTCAAACAAAATCCAACCTCTACCTCTAGGTCCTTCAATCAAAGATCCAGCTCCAATTCTCAAAATGGGCATTCTCCAGCAATCAACATCAACAGTCCTCACGACCTCCCCGCACAAAAAACCCCCGTCCAATCCTCAATCTCCTCGCACCAGCCCTCATCCAAACACCCCTCTACCTCGTTTCCCTCGCCACAACCGTCCTCCCCCTCCTCTCAACCCACATCCTCTGGCACTCCTACTACGCTTCCTCCCTGCTACTCCTCCAAACCTACTACGCTTCCTCTTTCCTCTTCCTTCACACCTATTACCTGCTCCTCCACACTTTTTACGTCTCTAGCTTCCTTGCTCTGCAAACGTATTACGTTTCTAGTTTCCTCGCGTTGCAGACGTATTATGTGTCAATTGTGCTGGTGGGAGTGGGGAAAATAGGTACTAAATGGGCGTGGAAGGGATGTGAGCCGCTGAGGAAGAAGCTGCTTTTTGAGGTGGCGGTTTTTGTTCTTGGTGGTGGGAATGGGGTTCTTTTGGTGGTGTTTTGGCCGGGTTGGTTGGTTGTTGGGCCAGTGATTTGGGTGATTTGTGGTTGAAGCAAAGGTCAAGATTGGAATTGGAATGAAAAATTAAAGAAAGGTATGTAAGGATGGGGTAGAGCTTTTGGTTGATTGATCTTGAGGGGTATCTAACAAATGATCCTCCAGTGCTATTCTATACGTTGAGAAAAAGAACCTACCTTGCCAAAACGCCATTTTTAGTATAGAATGGGGAAGGTAGGTGGGGCTCTTAAGAGAAGAAGAAAGCGTTTCCACCCGCATCTCTCTTGACTTCCTTCTGGTAGTCCTTCTCGGGATCGAATTCCTGCCACACGCTCGCTGGAAAGATATGTTTGTTCCGCTCGTACCATCGACGATCGACGACTTTCGTGTATGTGGGGTCGTCATTCGTGCCTTCGAGGTCTTTTTTTTTCCTCCACGGGTTCTTTAGACTTAGATTTTGCGGAGGGAACGGAGAGAGGGTTATAGGTGTCGAGGTTTAGGGGTTCGGGTGCTGGAGCGACCGTGGCCGGTGGTTCGGAGCTGTAGTCGAAGAGGAGGCGGTTGTTGGGTCCCATGGTGTGGTTTATGATGAAGTAGTGGAAGTCATAATGCTATAATATTGTCAGCACAAATTCAGGAGTATTCTTGGAAGAGAGTTAAACTTACGTGAGGAATTATGATGCTTCCCCTAACCAACATCAAATCATCGACTCCAATCCTCGCCCACTCCCTCCTACTATTTGCCTTCTCACCAACTCCCAAATCCGCTCCAACCTTCCTACTCTTATCCAGAAACAACCAAATAAAATCGCCCTTCTTCACCCGACATATTCCACCCGGTATATTCGTACCATCGTAAAACACAAACGGGATATTGATCTCCGTCCCCTTAACCGCCTCCTGCAGCGCCAAAAACTCTTTTCTCAAACTCTCCCTCGTCTGCGCCTCCCTCAACAACGCCGATTTCGTTAATGCCTTCGGCACAATTCCCACCGAGCTATTGACCCCGATCTTCTTCTTCAGTGCAGCCTGCTCAGACGGCGTATTTCCTCTCGGCGACGCAGACCCAGACAAAGGCGTCGGAGCACCTCCCGTACTCTCACCCCCATCTTCATCATCATCACCCCCAAAAGATAACTTCGGTGTCCCTACTTTCCGTTTCTTCTTCAGCGGTGGTTCCTTGGGCGTAGATGCACTGTACTATGGCCATTAGTCCCACTCGTGCCGCCTTCTCAAATCAAAAGGGTAGAACTCACCCGTCAGTAGGAGTCGCGGAGCCCCGCGCACCACCCGCATTCGCGAATACATCGTGAGCGTCGCGCTCTTTCTGCTCGAGGGCTTCGGCGCGTCGCTTGCGGAAGTCGGAGAGGTTTACCAAGCCAACGGTTTGTGTGCTGAGGAGGTCTTCTGCTGTTTTGGCGGAGGAGGTGAAGCGGGGATTGGGGGTCGAGGCGCCGGAGGAGGGATTGGACACCATTTTGAGGTGTGAGAACCAGAGAGCTGCTGGGTGCGGAGCAAACTGGTTTGATGTATTGGTATTGTTTTGTGACGAGATGTGAGTGGCGGGGCCAAAAGATTTCTTGAGGGTGGAGACGCTAGCAGGGATTTGATAGGTCTCGCTTGTGAAGCGTGGAGAAAAGGGGCTCGGAAATGGGTAGCTTCTGATTTGCTGGTTCTGACCTCCATAGTAACTGTTATCATGACTTCATGGGATTTTGACAACTTTCCCATCTGATTATATGCGATTGGTAATGCGGAGAACTGGATGCCAAGTGGCAAGCACTTAATAAATTTTAATAGATCGATGATCCCGTTCCTTCGTGGGGGAAAGGGGCAGCTTGCTGTCTTGAATCTTGATGCGATTATAGTTCATGTCTCGGAGTCTATGTGGAAGAGTAGCACTTTTTCGTTCTTCTTCCAAATCAAGCCGTGCCATATCCTTCCTCACGTTTTCATAAAGTCCCCATTGCTTTTCAGCTCCCTTGAAACTTTCATTTCTTCACCCCATTCCAGTCACAACAAGCCACACCTACAAAAAAGCTCATCTCAGAAGCCATCAGCGCAGACCACCACTGCCTCGACGAATGCTATTCGTACCTCAAATGCGCTCAAACCAACGACGAGAAGCTCAAATAACGCAACATGCTCATCCGGAATCTCGCCCGCCACGTCATGAGCGAGGAACTCACCGTCTAGCCAGCTATGGGGACCTGGGTGAAGAAGGGAAGGAACTTACGAAAGTAGACTTTGCTAAGCATCCAGCTGCATCTCTCTCTCTCCTCTTTCCTTTTTGCGCCCTTTAATTCCCATCTTCAACCATGCCCACTTTCCAAAACTAACAATTTTTCGGACTAGATATCTCAGGTGAAACAAAATCTTTCACCCTACAGCCCCTCCCCCCCCACCACCCCCCCCGATCCCAAATTATCTCCTCTCCTCGACCAAACAATGCAAGATCTCCATGCGCACATCAAGCACGAATTCCATGAAGCAATTCCCCGCCTCGAAGCCGCCCTTTCCAAAGAACAAAGCGAGAAGGTGCCTTGAGTTTTGCAAGAACAAAACAAATTGTGCTAAGGAAGAGTCATACTGACTTTCCGACGGCGAATACTTATATGGAGAGTTTTGCGGGCTTATTTGCCGCGCCCATAGATAAAAGGAGAACTTGAATGGAGAGTTACCCTGAGGAAGAGACGAGGAGTACGGAGGTGTATTGGAAGGAGATGCTTTGACTTTGGAATTATTTGAAGCTAATATGTCAGTTACGAAAGACCGGTTGGCACCTGGAATACTAGTCCTGAAAGCTCCCGAATTAAATTAGTCACAATCACATCACGAAGCAAATGGCACAAAACTTTTGGATTTTCTGTTCTTCAAAGAAAGCGCAAAGTAATTATTAGGCAGTACATTGCAGCTCTGAATACCGTAAGGTGTAAACAGAACTGGTGTCTGAGATGAACGCGCGCGCAGGATGGGTATGATGACTGGTTCGTTGCCAATAGACCAGCTAAAGTACAAGTAAAGAGCAGAATCAACGCCAACGCTCGCGCTCGAAAGGAAATTGTAAATGTGGGTATCCGCGGTTGAAAAATTCATGCGTCGAAAAATCAAAAAAGAAAACAAAACAGCGTCTCCAAAGAATGGCTCCTCTCCCTCCAAATGCAAAGTAAGCCATGCCAAATTGCCATCCATTCATCGAAGCAGCGAGCAGAGGTTTCTTCCCTGAACAGAACCCATGATTTCTTGTCTTATGCTGAGAGGAAGTCGTTGAAGTCATCCGCTAGTGCCGAGAACGCCTGAAAATGCCAATGAATATCGAATTGCTGTGTGGGATATCTATGCTGGTGCTGAAATTAATCCGAATAAAATGAAAAAAGCAAGTCATGTTGCAGAAAAGTCAATGCCATCGTGAAAGTATGCCGTCGAAGTAGGAACATCGAATGTAGTGATTTGCACACAACGTGAGTAGGTTGCAGCTCACTGTATGAGTAGGTGACCCGCAAGTTGTAGATTCAGGATAGTGTAATAATCCAGAAGATGTGTGTTTGTGTCATTGAACCAGAATTAAGCAAAGCCTGAAATGTGGAACTGACAGCAGGACGAAATCTTTACTGTGGAGGATTGTTGTAAAGATTATCGTGGTACCCAAACTTGTTCTGGATCACGCCAAGTGCAGCGTCTTTCCATTCGTCACCCTCCGTCTCGAAATAGCCTGCGCCACCGTTTTGAGCGACACCCTCTAAGTTCACATCACCCCGGGCAAGTGCAAGAGATCTGAAGCGTGTCCACTTTTGCGCCAAGTGGAAAGACGGGCCATTATGCTGTCCGGTCTTTCTCGTTTGGACCATAGGGCCAACGCCAACTTCCTTCAGTTCCACCAAATTTCTGAATTGTTTATGATACCACTCCTCATCTTTGAATTGCTGATTGTATGCTCGAGCATACAGTCGGAGATCCCTCAATTCAAATTCATTGGCAATCTTCTCGTCAACCTTGAGAATGTTGCAGATGGCTTTCTTATAATCCTCTTCAGTAGGATTTGCGGGTGGGACAAAACTCTCATCGCTTTCATCACTAGTCTCAACTGGTGACAGGTTTTGACTGATTGTAGCAACTCGCGCTGGTTGTCGTCTCATTGGAGTAGTAGAGGATCGCGGGAGGGTCTTCACGCCCTTTTGACGGGCATTTCTCTTCGGAGTTGGAGAAGACGCCAACTCTAACAAGCGTTGATTCGGAATAGCCTGGCGTGGGCCAATGTTGCGTCGCTTGGTCAACGACTTTCTAGCTGAGTTTTCATAATTCCCATCAGAATCATCGTTATCTCCTTCGTCAAACTCATCGGAAGAGTTAACATGTGTATTTCGTGTCTTCCGCTTTCTGATCGAAGTAGCCGTTGGAGTGGCCAAAGATTTTTTTGGAGTAGCGGCTGGTAGTGGCTTCTTTGGGGTGTTCACTGCTAGTCCAGAGTAGCTAAATCTTTCACCCTCTTCCTTCTTGATCGGCGTTGAGGTCTTCACGGCAAGAATGCGGGCTTTGGCTTCTGGAGTAAAGACGTCAATATCCAAGTCATCTATAACACCTCCATGCTTGACAGCCTTCCGACCAATCTCGTTTTGAATATCTCGCTCAGTGTTAATCTTTTTATTGTTTTCCTTCATTTGAAATTCAGCGTGGGGGGCTTCGACAAGTCGGTCGATGAATGGTGGGTCCAAAATTTGCTTGCACATGGCCTTAGAGTGTTGGCAGCCTCGTACAATAGCTTGCCAACGCGCATGGAAGTCGGCGTAGTAGTCGCTATTGCCTTCCCGCTTGATGTTATGATGGGATTCAACAACATTATGGCCAGCCGAAACCTTCTTAGCCTGAATTAGAATTTCCCAGCACTTGGCCTCAATCTCTTTGTTCGGGTAGTAATTCGAAATCAGCCGCTGGACAGCTTGCGCAGGCTTATTATTCTTGCAGGGTTTGTCAATGACATCTCCCACTGCTTTGATGGCGTCAAAGAGTTGTCTAACACAGTGCAGATCGCTATCGCTCTTGCCGAAACCATTATTGACTGAAGGGTTCTGTACGGCGTTGCGTCCTTCCCTATCTCGGAGATACTCTTCCTGACTTCCGAAAATTTGTTGGAAAGCGGCAGGTTGATTGCGATGAGCCTTTGACACTCCGCCCCTACGACGAAACAAGGGTTTGACATTTTCTTCTTCTTCATCCTGCTCATCGTCATGCAATGAATAATCGTCTTGACCGGGGCTGGCACGATTGCCTCGACTATATGCAAACTGAGCACTGTTGGCAGCGTGGTATGAGGGTTGATGTGGGGGCAAGGCATTGTCTGCTGCAAGGAGAAAGGGATCGCTATCCTCTTGTTTGTAACGCTCAATTTGTCGCCCATATTGGTAGTGCTCATATTCATATGCACGGCTAAGATTTGGACTGTTCAAGCTGGGACCGCTGATGCTTGGACCACTCATGGCGGAACCGCTCATGCTGGGACTGCCCATGTTGTGACCGTTCATGGTGTACGAGCGAGGATTGATGTAGGACTGGCCGTAGTTGTGACCTCCGGCGTTGGGATAGAAATTGTTCTGGCCGTAGCTATTCATACCCACGTTGTCAAAAAGGGTGCTACCAGTGTAGGCCGGTGCATATGCATTGAACTGGTTTTGAAATTGCGGTCCAGATGGTGTGCTAGGATCTTGACAAAGCATGTTGTTCAGATTGGGATTGTCCATTCTGTTTCAAGGCTTTGTTGTGTTTAGACAACCTTTCTGTCCAGTCAGTGTATGCGACTTGTGAAGAGATAGGCGAGGAGGCTTACTGTTTGATAGCGACGGTGTGATGAATGACGGGAGAAGTCTGATGGTCGGCAATGTCAGTTAGTGGTCGACCAAAATACAATGCAGGGGTGTGCGTGCAGATGGCTAGTGAATTTCAAAAGAAAATTCGCTTAAGAAAACAATAGCAGTAAAGGTGACGGGGGTTGGAAAAGTTCTTAGGTTGAAATCTAAAGGTGAACTTTTGCTGATGAAATCGCAAACCCCACGATAAGGAATGTCAGGTAGACCCTGCGACACCAGAAATCAAACTTAGATAATCAAAAAGGATGTCGCACTGCGAGGATCCTGTCGAAAAAGTATATTTGTATGTCTCTAGGTCTCAGGGAGGCGTGAGATGCTATTGTTTGTGAATATCTGCAAGAACAGAAGCAAAACGTACTCGTACTATGATTAGGAAGTCAGTAAATTATCGTCGCAGATGATTTAAGTGGAGACGTTGCGTCTTGACCGAGATATGTGTGTAGAGGAGGGGAGGAGGAGGAGACACGTTGTGGGGGTTGAAATATGGACAGTAGAATGTCCGTCAAAGGGTGATTGTTTCGAGAACAATTGTTCAGGGAACAAATGCTTCGTGCATGCGACAGTAAAGCGCTTGTAATTTTGAGAAGTTGTGTGAGGAAGTAACAGGTATTGTTGCAAGATTTGGTGGTGGTGGCAGGGATGTGCTGGTGGAGGAGCGGAGGAGGTTATGGTTTTGCGGCAGAGATGCGAAAGTCGTTCGGGGAAGGCGGAGCAGGAAAGGAAATTTACTTACAATTCTGGTCAAACTATCGCAAATGATGGCTTTGGTGACAGTCTGCAAGTTCGCAGGAAGTTTCGAGGATGGCGCTTGATACTGTACCAGAGTTTGGTAAGGTTGTTGGTACCGTATTGACGAAGATCGAATTGACGGCCCCCTCGGGCTCGTAAAGGGTCAACAAGGATACTGAGCGTAAGCGAATCGCCAAAGACAACGAGGAAGCGCAAAAGACTCTTGCGATGCGCGCGCGACAACGGAGGCTTTCGGAGAAGGTATCGCAGGTAAGATGGTGTTGTTGGAGGAGGTGGTGATGGGTTTTGTAGAAAAAATCCAAGGCGAGGGAGAGGGAGCGCTCGTCAAGCGGCAGAACCTCCTCGGCCTCGCTTAGCGACGACTTGATCAATGACGAAGACCTCTGCGCAGTCTGGATAGTGGCTGGACTTGCTGGTGGGACGTCCAAACTTGCGCAAAGGCTACCATCGGCCCCACAGCTTTCCCAGCACGGGCTAAGAGCCTATGCTTCTTCAAGCAGAGTGTCTATACATAGGTTAGAGGTAGGTTAGTAGCGTTCCCTTTGACTCGACGAGGACCTGATAAATTCCAGTAAGCCGTTCTCGGATTTTGATACCTTCTCGAAGCGAAGCAAGCGTCAACTCGCGGCGGAAGAGTGTGAGCCAGAGCACAAGGCCTTCCTGTTTAATGGGTGGGCAACGATCCGAATGTCCATTGGAAGTGAAGCGATATGAGCGCCTTCGTGTCTGAAGCTGTTGGTTGACAGGCCTACCTTTCTTTAGCTTCCATAAGAGCTGTGCTAAGCGGCATAGGAGGACTCTGCTGCTCCGTTCTCCATCCTCCGAGATTGTCTCCAGGTCCAACTGTCCAAGAATGTTTTGGCGGATCGAAAAAGCACAACTCTACTGCCGCAACAAGCCATTCGTGTGATGGAGATAGGAAGTTACATGCACATTTTCAAAAAGCATAGCTTCGACGCCAGGTTTGGAGTGTCTATCATATATGTGTCTGAGTGGCGGACCTCCAGGTCTTTGCTCTTATGCTGGCTGAGGGGAATGTAAGATTAATATGATGACCTTCGAAGTTGTGCCGAGTCGTCATTGATTAACCGCGGACTTATTGTAGTCGAATTGATTATAATCTATCATTCACATCGTCATAATTCAATGATTGCAAGGCAGACATACGTTGAACCAATCCGGGGTTATACATACGGTTTCTAGGGATATCTCTGAGGTAGAGACATCAAGCATTGGGCTGTTGCTCGTGGTTGAGAAGTATGGCCGTTGTTTTCAAGAACTGTTCTTCAGTACAAAACGACTCCCAGAGATGGTCATTGTTGCAAATATTGATGTGTCCAATTGGGAACCGAAACCATACGATTGAGTGCCAGGGAGATCGAGTGCTAGGCAGATCGAAAACTAGGGAGAGCGAGTGCTAGCATAACGAGCAAATAACACTTCTACCGGGGTACGCCTCTACCACTTAGTAGTGTTGATGGAGAGACTCGGATAGGAAACCATCTTAGCCTGTATCCACCACTGTTCCTCATCACAGCAACAAGCTCTTATAAATTCCAAAAGCAATGTGCACAATAACAAGCTTCTACTCAGGTCTGCATACCTAGTGCAAGAGATTGAGAACAAGTATCAGAGAGTACGAAAATAAAAGCAAGTGAGCAGCTCCTCGGGATTGGAAGACGAGCTGCAATATAGCAGAGATGTATGGTCTATAATTGAATAAGTGTCAACTCAAGCGTTCTTTGAATTTCGAAGAGAAGTAAGCAAGGGCAGTTGTTACGTACTCATAGCGTAATTGTTCTTTGAAGTGTTGTCGGTGGGTGAAGGCCAGAGAAGCTGCTGGCTCCTCTGACGTCAATATAGAAGAATCCAGGCAAGCCAGAGTGGTAAACTCAACTCAGCTTTCTGGAATTCATTTTTCTAATGCTCGAAATTCGCGAAATTTGGACCAAATCGTTGTCGAGAACAAAGCACTTGTTTGAGTCGAAGAACCTAGGCAGAGAACAACTCAATGTTAGAAACTCTTTACGTTTAGGAGCGTGTTTGTTATTACTTGCCTTTGAGTTTGGAGTAGAAAGATTTGAAGAAAGGTGGGCGCTGAAGATTTGAATCAGTTGAGAATATGAGGAGTTGAGGTGAATTTAAATGCCAAGACTGAGGCCTGCAGATTAAGTTCAGCTTAATCAAACTAGAGTTCGATATCGGAAGCTAGTACCAAGAGAAAAGAGGAAAGAGCCTTGAGTGTGCCTTCTGAGTATATTAACTTGTGGGTGAAGCCAAGAGACGTATGTGTCTCGAGGTGTTTCTAATCACATCCGTGTATGACTCGGGTGCCGTTGCTGGCTCTGCCAATATCCTGCGATTCCAGACGATTGTATTTGTACTCGAGTTCAGAATTTGTATGTATAAAGCTTCCGTATGTTTCTTTCGGATGGAAAATACCGATCGCACTTGTAGAAATGGAACGTAGATAGCGTTGACGCTGTTGATCGTTACCACGCGAAGCAGCTGGAAGAGGTGCATCATGCCTGGCAGTAGTGTTAGCCTTTGAATTCGCAGATCTGCAACGTAGAAGGACCTACAATCTGCTCCACATCGTTCTTTCTCACCTGCTAGAACCCAGAACCTAGGTAAAATGGCAGGTGCCATTGCTGTGCTGTCGAGGCGCAAGCTTGATTTTCGTTCGGCTGCCAGTCAGATGGCAGATCAAAGGGTGCACATCGGATGCTTACCTTTTCACCTCTCTTGTTGTTATCCACGCAGGGACAACACTTTCAAAAAATAGTTTGTCGTTGAAGATGAGAAGGTCTTGAATATTATCAGAGGTGAATATAAAGATGAGGCCACTTGATAGAAATTTGTGGGTTTATTATGCGTCGATGCCTCGATGCCTCGAGGCATCAAACTGACCAGCCGATGCACAGCAGCAATTTCGATTGAATTTTCCTCGAATAATCAGTCAAAGTTATAACAAAGGTATGACGTGTGGTATGATTCCATATCACTCAAGAAAGGACAGGACTTATAAAGTGTTTATTCCTGTAATATCCCCTTGATAAAAGTGCCTATCAAACTGTTAAAGCTATGGTATAAAAGGGAAGACCGTCTGTTGTATGTTGCATTCATCATCTTCTACTGCCAAGACATTCTATCTACCTAGATTATGTGCTTTCATAGCACCGAATACTGTCAAGAGGTAAGGTGGAGACACATACCTGGTCTTCTAACAAATTCTTTTCAAAGACAAGCAGCTTCTGAGAGGGCCCACTGTTAGCTAATAATTCGATTAAAATTAGATCCTAGACGACCAACGTCACGAATAATAGTTTTGTAGATCTTTAGAGGCAGTCCTACAGAAACACAGATTACTTTTTAATTGAGCTGATCAAGGCGTTTGTAAAACTATTTGAAGAAAATATTTTCCTGATTGACTAACTGACCTGATGATTCAATCAAAGGTATTATATGACTGATTATTCCCGAACATTCTCTAAAAATAACAGGATTCACTTGAATTCTATTGAATCAAGAAAATCTGGCCACTTCTTGCATTCAAATTCAAAGTTGTGAAATTTTCGGGTTGAAGACAGACACAGTAGAGAAATTTGTTTGTTAGATCTCTTCCCTAAAGAACTAAACAGGAAAAATATGTCGTGTACATTCTTTGTGTTAAAACTCTTTTTAAAAGGGGCTCGGTTAGTAAGTGCAAAGTCACGAGATATAGGCGCATCCCCTCTTTAAAGTGGAAGAAGCCAACTTCTTGGTTTTAAGACTGTGAAAAAGCAGATGCTCTAAAGGTTTGTCCGTTGGTCTTGCATATAGCTGAAAAGAAAGGATGACTGTTGACTTCTAGTACAGCTAAAAGTGTGAACTTTGAAATATCTCATATCAAAGCAGTGCACTTCAAGACAAAGGTCCTTTCGGATCATAAATGAATGTCTGAAGGCTTGAGATTGATAAGGTTGGAAATACTGATCCAAGTAAAAGTTACTAGACTTGAAAATAAATGCTTTCGTCCCTCTCGCTGTGTTTGTGACCACCGCTATATGTAGCCCGCCGAAGCAATGATGAAAGGAAGACGGAAGCCCTTGGCTGTTTCTAGAATCTTTGGAATTTGAGGAGAAGCTGTAAAATCATACCAGGAAGTCTGAAAGGGAAGTGAATAACATCCTACCATGAAAAATTAGTATCTATGGCTCAATCTAGAGGAAAAACAAACCGGAGAAAGAATGAGGGGGTCTGACTTTTTTTATTTAGAAGTAATTGGGAAGTTTTGTTCGAAAAAAAGACGACAGGAGAAAAGGTTTTGCGTAGTTGCTGGTTCGTGACGGAGTATCGTTGTAAATTAGTTTGAGGAGGTTTTGTTATAGAGGTGTATCTCGAATTGACCGGAATCCTAGAGGTAAGCCTCATAGTTGGTGGATCGAGCTTGAGTAGTGATATCGTAATAGAAGATGCAAGTCGTTAACTCCTCTAGTCTGCCAGCATGGGACTCTTGGCCGTCTGCGATTTTCGGTTGATGAAGGCATTAGCAATGTTTAATATAGACAAAAGGAGTGTACCTTTAAGATATAAGAATTACATCGAACTGTTAGACTTTTTTTNAAACAGAAAACAGATGGTCGAAGAAGAGAAGAAGAGGACGAAATATTGTTGCCGGAATTCTAGAATGTCTTATTAGTTAACAAGTAGAAAAGTTTCTCTATAGCCAATCCAAAGTCTCTTGAAGTGAATAGGCCAGATCATTCGATTGCAGGCTATGTTCTCATAGCTGCCTCGACAAGATCTTGAAACCTGTCTAGTTCAGGCGAATAGACTAAGTGAATTCGAAATTGAGAGTTGCCTTGGGAGTTCTTAGGATAAAGTTGATATCATTTGAGAAGAATATGAGAGATTTGACTTTGTTGTAAGATTACCATTAGACTGTGCTGAGATCATGAATTAGGAACTCGACAAAAATAGGTTTGGAAGAAGCGATTCTACAGATAACGCCAATATTTTCTGAATAGGAGGTATTATAAATAGCTAACAGCAGATGACTTAGAGATTCTTGGGGATAGAAGAGTCGTCAGTAAGTGTTTGTGGTCAACGGGAAATAGCTACCACTTTAACCAAAACAAAGAGTAATAAGTCTGGCATGGGCTGATCTACTATTTCATCCCGCAGAGGACGCTATTGTGGCGGCAAGTAGGAAAAGATTCCCATTATGGCAGGAACAGCTTTTCATGCCAACTTCCACAAAGAAGTCTTAGGCTTAAGCAACTAGATCCGGGTATTGCGTTCAGATTGAGCCACTTTGGCAGCTTCTGGCGCCGAGACCCTGGGGTTTCAGATAAAATAATCAACAAACTCAAGGCGAAAACAAATAACTCCAATGCAAAAACAGCGCAATGACAACATTCCAGACATAAATAAAGTGTTCTTAATACCAGGTTGATTCAAAGACGATCAGGCCCCAGAACGCCATTACCAACGCTAACGCCACCGTCCTTTTTGGGGCAAATATCCACCGTCCGGAAAGTAATCCACGGGGGCAAACCTTTGCGTTACCAGCCACCACGCCCTCTACGTCCCCTGCCGAAGTTACCTCCTCCACGGCCTCCTCCGCCCCCTCCTCCCCCTCCTCCTTGGGCACCACCGCTTCCTTGATCATAACCATATCCCATGCCTTGATTTTGACCTTGTCCGAAGCCTCCTTGCCCCCCAAATCCCTGCCCTTGGTTTCCTCCTTGAGCTCCAGCGCCTCCGGCACCGGTTTGAGCACCTTGCATACCAGCAAACAGTGTCGCAGGATCCATTTGGCTTGGATCCATTCCAGAGGCCATCATTTGCTGCATCATAGCTTGCATTTCGGGGGGAACACCCTCCATCGTAGGCATTTGAGCACCACCTGTTCCTGCCGCCATTCCAGGCATTCCAGGCAAACCACCCATGGCCATCATCATATTCATATCCTCAAACATCTTCTTGTTATTCTGCGCTATCTTGTCTTGGTTATATTCTGATCTCAAAGTCTCTTGCTTGCTGGCGTATAGAGCCCACGTGAATTCATCAAATCCGTAATTGAAATAATCGCTGATGTCTGTGCCGGGTCTTCGCCATGGTTTGTCGTTCTCATTCAAGTCTGTTCATGTTAGAACAGCCCGAGTTGCCAGAACCCCAACTTGCCTTCATCAATATTAACTTGTGTAATTGGCTTTCCAGCAGGTTCGTAGATAGGCTTTGCGTCCACGTCAATTTTCGAGGTCGAGATCCCAGGTAGATTTGCGCCTGAACTTGTTAATGGACCTTTAGCTTCTTTCTTGACGGACGGTGCTTTCGTGGCTACGTCGCTCGAGGTTGTTCTCTGTGGTATATTTCGGATTTCGTTATATCTTGGCTGACTAGAACAAATTAGCTTTTGCGCCTGCGAATGTACAAGAGGTACCTACGATGCTGATACAGGCTTGCTGCCATCTTTCCGTTCTGTGATAATGTCTATATCCTACCACGACATCAGCCTCTGCGAAAATACTTGATTGCGCAGCTTGGCTCTACCGAATCGCTCCCCTCTGAGCCCTCCTCATCTTCTTCCTCGCCCTCCTCTAGATCTTCGTCCTTCTCCTTGGGTTTGGCTTCTGTTTGCGGAGCTATCTCGGTTTGCGGTGGCTCGGTATGCGTTGGCGCACTGTCTTCAGGCGCGTAAAAATCATCATCTTCATCGATATCCATCTTGTAAATAACTGCTCATTTGTAGCGGTAGATGGGAGCTCGAAATCCGAGGTTGAGGTGCTTTGATGGAGCTTCCTCGCTTAGCCCCAGCTCGGAATATTTTTGGCGCGTCGTCAACGACAATACCTCTCACTATCTAAGAAGCGCAGGTCTTTCGCATCGCCCTTTCCCCGAGATTTACTTCAAGGACTTGGTGGGAAGAGCATGGCACTTGCACGATCTATGAGTGGGCCTGGAGGCCTTAGTATCAACACAAATTCTGCCAATTCGCTATTGTAAGTGCCATTTCCACCAGCTCCAAAACAGCGCGTCAAGCTATCGGCTGTCCACATCTCTGCCACTCCCGAAAACAAAATCTCATCCCTTGCTTCGTAGTGGATCGAGCACAACGCAAGCACCCGCAGGAGGAATGTTCGGAAGCACGGCAGCAAGCAAGCCGGCCACTGGGACCTCAGCTCCTCAGGCTGGTGGTTTGTTTGGATCCGCACCTGCTGCTCAACAACAGACTGGGGGATTATTTGGGTCGACGACTACTACCTCTCAACCGCAGACTGGTGGTCTATTTGGATCGACGACCACCTCCCAGCCGCAAACTGGAGGCTTATTCGGGTCAACGACGACCTCCCAACCACAGACCGGAGGCCTATTTGGATCGACGGCAACTTCCCAACCGCAAACTGGAGGTCTATTTGGATCAACAACCTCTACAGCTCAACCTCAAACCGGTGGTCTGTTCGGATCAACTACTGGACAGCCGGCTCAACCAGGAGGGCTTTTTGGTGGACTGAATACTCAAAATCAGCCTAAGCCGACCTCCTCGCTCTTGTAAGACCTTCTTCAACCATTCCATTATTCAAGCTAACCTGGGTCAGTGGTGGATTAGGAAGTACACAAACCCAACAGCCTCAACAACAACAAAACAATATGTTTTCTTCACTCGCAGGGACCCAGCAGAGTACAGGCACAAATCCAACCTTAAATTTTGCTCCAGGTCTGTCCTTTGGACAATCCAATGCGCAGAATCAACAGACTATCCCCGGAGTACGAATTGATTTGACGAATCTTCGTGGCACTACTCGGTTTAATGACCTTCATGAAGACCTCCAAAAAGAGATTACCAAGATGGACGAAGTTCTTCAAAGCCAAATACGATTGAAGAACGACTGTGATGCTATTATGCCGGCTCATGATCAGCAACTCTTGCAAATTCCAAATGATGTTGCATTCTGCAATCGGAAACTCACCGGGGTGGAAAATGCCTTGGTCTCAGACATAAATTCAATTTCCCATGTCCGAGAATTTATCAAGACAGATGCTGAAAGCGCCAAACTAAGCTTCAGAGCCATTGATAACCTAAAACTGCCTCCACAGTACCACAATACAGGAATTTGGTCGACAAACTCATCGGATGGTCGGCCATCAGAAAGTGGTGGGGATGAGGGCCAAGACATAGTTGGACTCTTTTCGAAGACTGCTGATGAGCTTTCCGCGACACTCACGAAATATCAAAATAATCTCACAGAGATAGAGCAGCATTTACGTGGGGTAGAAACAAGCAGCGCCCAGCAGATCAATGCCTTTATTGCGAAGAGGAATGGAAGTTCTTCCACTGTTGAGAATCCTGTTGCTGAATTAGGTGCTGCACTCCTCGAGTTCGAACAAAGCATTTTAGGCGTGGCAGGCAAGGTTGGGGGCGCGAGAGAAGGTGTACAAGGTTTACAACTTGGGAGGTTTCAAGCTTCAACCAATGGAAGGCCGGCAACTGGTGGCCGAAGTGGTGTATATTAATGCATATACCGGTATATCCACGGGTGGAAATGTGCTATAAAGTATTGGATGGCGTTTGGAGTTCGGGCTGCATAAAATGACAGCCGGACATACTTTGTGGCAAATTCAGCATCTCGAGAGATACCAAAAATCGAAATTATGTCTTCAACTCGGGACGAGTTACTGGTAGCGTACCAACAAGCGTAGAAACAACGTCTCGGGTATTTTTCTTATTTCCATTCCCGTGGTTTGTAATACGGTGAATCGAAATTTCCAAACTAAACCGAAATTGCTCAGGAGGATACCTCACAGGAGCAAAGTTCTCAAGCTAATCCAATGATCTAATGATTTGGGATTAGAAGTTCATGGATGGAAGCGCCTTTTAGTTTAATGTATTGATCAGAGCTACGTAGGTGGTGGTTTCCTCCATGCTTCACAAAATTCTAATCGGCTGCGAAGATTTGCCATTTCAAGAGTTTCAACTGGTGTTCCTAAAGGAAGTCTTCCCGGAAGTTTTCGGAATCTACTCTGTTCATCTCAACCTTAATGTCACGTGGAACGTTGTTGACTTCCCAATCTGGCAAGACCAACGATGTGCAATCTTCTATGTTCCCTACTATCTAGTTTCGAAGGCAATCATCTTTAACCTCAGGTGCGCAATGGAAACTTACCATGGAGGTAGTTGGAGGTATTGTCGGATCCTTTGACAACTTATGCGGCGGACTGAGTTCAGGAAACGTGCCTCAAATCCAAATGGATGCCGAAGTGTCCAATCCACCACCACTGGACGGCCCAGTGGACAATGACAGCCAATTTCATTCCAGCAACGCGGAAGAAGAAGAGACACCACTCGAATATGCCCGTCTAAATGGCCTCGCCCGCGATCACCTCTTGGAAACCACTGCCCTCATGCACATCGCCACCTTGCAAGACGGCATCTTCGATGAGCCTTGGGCCGACGATTTACATCTGCCTCGCCTGGATTTTGGTCTAGGACCTCGAATCGAAGAGCGATTCCCATTGACGCAAGATGCGGCACGCATCATCCAGATGGTCGCGAAGGGAGAGACTCAAGAAGAAATTGATGCTATTATCTTTCCGATGTTGAGCAGCAAAGATGTCTCCAGCATGAAGCTTGAGCTTCCACTATTGAGAACTAATCACAATAGCGATGTCCGTAATTTTGCTCGGCGTGAAGGTTTTGAAACAAGGTTAGAAGATATAAAGCTTCCGTTGGAAATGGTCAACAACGAGAACAACGAGGGCATTGAATTCCCTACAGCATATTATCAACTAGGCCATCAGATCATGGAGGATTTGAAGAAGGAGAAGTTGGTGGTCTCGAGGGAAGCCGTGTCTTTTCTCCAGGACATCATCCAGGACACTTTCACCGAAGAAGACAAGGATGAAGTGGTACGAAATGAAATAAACTACAAAAAGGTGAGTGAGGTCTTCTTATTATATTGTTTTGATCACGCGTTATTTATAGTTCCTAGATTTATGTTCGAGCGCCTGTTACACCACCTCTTATGCCAATGTCATCTCCGCCGAAACTTTACGAGCCATCACCATCTTCGCCAGCATACCAGCTTCCAATTCTTCCCGAACCCGACTCAATGTTCAAGGAAGATGTTGAGAAACTGGAAAAGCATATAGCAGAACAAGATTTGCCCACTCCCATTCGCCAAGCGGTTTCCAATCAGCGAAATAGTTCCTCTTCGGATACCTACCCCGGGGATGGCACCGTTAAACTCGAGGATATCTACTCCCCCATGGCGTTCTTAAACAAGAACAGCCCGCCGAAGGTTGAGGTAGAGAGAGTGAAGCATCAAGATCTAAAAATTGAGGGACCACTGACACCACCGGCACCGACAATAACAAAACACGTCAGATTTAACGACCTTATTCAGGAATTTGATATGGACATCGAATCCATGTTCCCGGTGATCGCAGAGGAGAGTCCTCAAGAACCTGAAGAAACTGACACTTTCTTCCGTGACGCATTTGGCGAGGCTAGCCGAAAAGCAATGCAACAATGTGAGCAAGAGACACTGGTCGCAGCAGATACAACAGGGAGGGTTGAAGTGAAGGTGCTACCGGATTACAAGCCCGAGCCCCCCTGGAAGGATTTTCAAGACACTAAGAGTTCTGCCAAATTTGAGTCCGTCCAAAAGAGAATGATGTGGGAAATTATTGGTTCTACAATGAAACCATGGACTGGGGCAAGTCGAGGTGTAATATATCGGTGGGCCCCGTTCCCGCGAGAGCTAGCAAAGATCGAAGTGGAGGAGAAGTCTGAGCTAGACAATGAAACATGGAAGGATTTTGTTGACCCCGACAACAAGGAAGAAGTGATTGATAGCTCAATGCTTTGCTGGAAACGTCCTGGCTTGAAGGTCTTATGCATCAACGAAGAAGACGATGATGAGATTGAGAAAGGAAAATTCAGCGAGGGTCACCCTCAAAGTATCTCATTTCTAGTCAAGAAGAGGAAGATGGAGCTTGAAGAGGACAAGCTTGAGGAAAACCAGTCAAGACAAAAGCAGAGTAAGATTGCTAACGAGGGATTAAAGAAGAATTTGTCAGCTAGGTCAATACCGAAGCCGACAGAGTTTATTTCAGCTGCAGAAAAGTTGCAATTCGACCACTCTGAGCAATATAAGCTGCTACTTAGCGATACATTCTCGGCGGGCAATTTACTTGGAAACTACATGGAATTGTGGGGGAGGAAGGCAAAACAAGTGGACAGCGGCTACTTCCCAAGCAAACCCAACACAGAGCCATCTCAACAGGCACCGCCACAAACGACCTCCATATCAACAGGGGCAACAGTCTTACAACAGCCTGTTCTCAACTCTCCGATTGCAAAATCACCTCCAATCCCAACTCCTGCAATCAACTCCGCAGAAACTCCCACAGAAATTGTAGTCTCAGCCACTCTCCTCAAGCATCGAGGTCTAATCAAACATCTAGAGAAGATTCTTCCAAAGATCAAGCTTGTGGAAAGATATTTTACAGCACACAACACCACAACGTGGATAGTAGGATCTGTTATTCGCTCTCCAGTCACTTCACCACTTGATTCTGAGGCAGATCTCATTGTGTCTCCATCTGCAGGAGTCATTCTTACGACACTCCAGAAGCTCAAGCAGAAACCTCTCCCAGGTCAAAAGACCAAGCCAGCCATTCGAGACCGTCTTGAGAAAGTCAGTGTCCGATACGAAAAACTCGCCGTACTCGTCACTGAAGGACGAAACGACGAGACATCAGATGGCTTAGCTGAAGGCGACTGCCTTGCTCTCAGCGAATTCACCGGCTTTGTTTCTGGCCTTAAAGCAAGAGTCATAGTGCAATTTGTTGCAGGTGGAGAAGAAACACTGGCAAAATGGTTAGCAGCCACTATTATGCAAAATCGTGACCCTACGGACCCAAGTCTGCTTAGCGAGGAAACACATTGGGAGCTGTTTTTGAGGAGGGCTGGCATGAATGCATTTGCTGCTCAGTGCATCATAGCGGAGCTGAAGGCACCAGAGGGTATGAATGAACTAAGCTTAACGAAGGTGGGGCATTCTGGCTTGACTGCCTTTGTGGAAATGGGGAAGGAACAGAGGTTGGTACGATTCGGGGCCCGGTATGGTGTGAGGGTGCTGGAGAGAGTCAGCTCTGTGATTGACCAAATATGGGAGTGAGTTAAGTGACTGGCTACTTACATTGCTGATATCTACGGGTGGGGAGTATTTGCTGTTGATTTTGACTGTTAGAAGAGACTAGACCTCTTGAGTTTGCAGATATCTATGGGATGTAGAGATCCTTGCTGATTTTCTGGAAATGATTGATGGGATACCGGCTTAGTGATATACCTACTAGATATAGATCACTTGTGCTTTAGCGGGGCTATTTGAATGTCATAAACTCCATACTTTTATGCTATTATCTGGAGTTTTGGATGTGGTCTTCGGGTGGCAGGACGACCGACTGGAAGTTTCACTCCTGTTATTCCCATCCTCTGGGTTACTCTCGTCACTGCCACTGCTTTCCTCGCTTTCACTCTCACTCTCACTCTCGCTCTCGCTACCACTACCATTACTGCTATCACTTTCAGCTAGAGCTGGACTGGACCTTTGACCTGAGCAGGTCGCAACCACAGTTCCAGAACTGTGAACAACAGTCGAGGTTACAGGATCTGCAAGAGCACATTAGTTCGGTTTTTTTTGTCTTGAAGAAAAAGGTGTAAATCTCACCATCATGAGCCCGCCATTCCCATGATTTCTTCATTCCACCTTCCTTCAACCCAACACTCTCCCAAACTCTCACAATGCCATCCATCCCACCAGCCCACAATTCCATTCCAGTCTCTGCCTCAAAAACATCCACTCCTAATCTCTGGTTGGTTCCAGCCTCTCTCCCCTCCAACCAAGCAAGCATCTTCCCCGCGCCCCTAACATCATAAACCAAAATCCCTTTACTTTTCCTCTCAACCACATACAAATACCTCCCACAAGTACTCCACAATGTCTGCGTAATGCCCATACCTCCAATACCAGCATGCTTGTCCGCAGCTTCGGCTATACTCCACGTTGCAACCGTTCCTCCGACACCAGCCGCGTCGTAGAGACCTATCCAGCGTGTCCAAGTTCCTGCTGCGAGTATGCCTGTCTCTTCTGTACCTGCCGAGGAAGGTTGCATAGAAAGTGCAGAGACAATACCTCGCATGCCGACTCCGCCGCCTTTCATTTTGTGCCGTTTGGAGGGGATGGTTGGCATGCTTGTTACGGGACCTTCTCCATTACGGGAGACATCGAAGAGGGCGATGAGGCAGTCGGTTCCTGCAAGGAAGGTGCCGGGTGTGGACCAGAGGAGGGAGGACGGGGTATAGTAGGCTTCTGTGGTTGGGGATATGAGGTTGAAGGTTGAGATTGGTATTGGAGAGGGCGAAAGAGCGTTGCTGAGGCGAATAGGGAGGGCGGATGGGGCTGAGAGGTAGAGAGTTGTGGAGGGGTCGGAGAGTTCAAAGGCGGGGTATGGGATATTGCAATTTACAGAGGTGGGGTAGAGGTGAGTTGTGTACGGAGTGAGGTTTATCGGGGTAGTATCGTTCGAGAGGAGATCAGGCGGGAGGATGAATGTACGAATACTGTTGTCACAGCTGCTGGTGAGGAGGCTGGTTCCATCTGGAGACCTGGGTAAAGGTTAATACACTTCTGAAAGTACGATCTTGAGATCGTGTGTGCTTGCCATTGAGCGCTTTTAAAGTAATTCCATTCTGCATCTTCCTCCCAAACTTGCCCAATTGGCTGCTGGCTTTGAGTGGACTGAGTATCAGAAAGCTTCCCTTCACGAATTCTGGATTCTGCAACCGAGCAGCAATATGTTTCACCAGTTGAAGCTACCAGGGCAGGGATCTTCGGAGTGGGTTCCATTGTGGAAGCAGATTTCTCATATTGATAGATAATTTGTGCCTGAGTGTGAGACGCCTATTGGAATTCAAAGAGGCACTCGTGAGACGTTGATCTTGGTGCTCGACTAGATTTCCGCTAGGGGTCGCACTCAATATTTAACCTATATAGGGTAGTACTAAGAATACATCACAGGAGCAAAATAACTTACCTTCAAAACGCGATATATTTCGAAAGGACGCTTCGTAAAGCAAAAAAAGACCAATCACCACGATATTTGTTGAGTTGCCGTCCTACTGTGGGTACCTCGACTACTGGCTTTGAAAAATTTCCACGGCCCTCACGAAAAACTGGACCGAGCAAAGCTTAAACATTGGAAGAAGATTTCTATATGAATTCGTCGTTGTGAGCAGTATTGCCACCTTTCACCGCCTTTAGTCACGCTATTTCGCGCCAGTCGCGTTTTGTCTTGGCGCGTTTGATTGGCAGTAGCGCGGGGTGAGTTTACATCAACTTCACTCTTCAGTTAAATTCTTAATCCAAGACCAATCCTCATTTCAATTGTTGAACTCTGCACCTAATCGCGTCACAAGTTGCCTTTAAGTTAGTTATCGAAGCAACATGCCTCCCAAAACGACTCTGAAAAAAAGACCCAGGGCTAGCTCGGAAACCGCAGAAGAGACGCCTCCAATCATCTTCCTTACACCAGGCATGAAGCCTGATGTTCGTCTAATAGTCTTCACACAAGAATTTCATGTACATTTTGTCATTCTAAAGCTACACTCCAACTATTTTCGACGGTTCCTTGATTCGCCAGACAAACCAAGGACTCCAGCATCAAGCCAGTTCCAATATGATTTCACAACTGCCGTCGGTGAGGATGGCATGTGGGGATTAGATCTTGCAGAAAGGGTGGGATAAGGGCCTGCGATCATCATCTACATTTGTCGTCAACTCTTTTGTAAATAGGTCTCGCCGCTTACAAAGGAAAAGATCTCTCGATTGGAGGAAGACCCGCTTACAGTTAAGCTCTTCCAGAAACTGCTATGCGCAATATACAACGGGCCTTATAGCATTTATAAAGCTATTGAATTGACAGGATTAACACGACTGGCAGACTTTTTCTGCGCCTTACCGATAGTAAAGCCTGATCTCCTGACAGCAGCTTGTTTTGGGCTCATTGGGTAAATAGGTAGGCGCTACCCTCAGTGGAGCGCTACTCGGGAGCACACTCTGCAAGAGCCACTTAGACCTCTCGATTTCTTCCAACGCTTCTACGCTGATCCTTGATGCTCGAGAACTTCGGCACTCGATATTATTCAAGGAGTGCTTCATTCATATTGTTGCTCGGTGACCAGACATCGAAGACTCTCCTGAGGGTGTGCCTCTCATGGATGACGCAGAATTGCATGTCATGATCAAAGATGCATACTCAAAATTGTGTTTCAAACTGCTCCAGCTTCATCAGCAAATACTTAGGACTATATCAGATGGCTACCTGCCCCCTCCTTCGCTTCGATTAGATGGCATCTACCGGAGCAAAATGTCGGTTATTTCAGAGCATTGAGAGCAGATGTTCAGGGAGTTGTATCAAATACTGACTCCATCGTGGATTTACTCGATAGCTTGAATGGCATGTTAGAAAACAATTAGTTTTGGACCAGACAGGTTTCGGCGCAGGCGAGGGTGACGGCGACTTTCAATTTTCTTTTCTCTGCACCAGACTTTAAGATAGCCAGCTGCCTTGGGATACCACCGCAATTGATTGGTAACTGTCTTCTCATTCGCTTTGAATTCCTTGGATGTATATATATCACAAGACCTGGTTGTGCTATTGCTGAGCGCGGGGACTGCCGGTTCAACCTACATACGAAGTGTTTCAATAATATATCACACGAGGAAATTCATTCAGCTTCGAGTGGTTAATAAGAGCTTACGAAAGGATGCCTATCTAAGTCAAAACAGAGACTACTCGATACAAAATATGTGAGTTGCTATCCTACTGTGAGTGCCCTGACTTTTTATAATCCAGCTCTCAGTCAAAACTGGACCGAGCAGGAAATATTTATTACTGAACGGCAATGCCGGACACCCATCGTGAAGTGAGCGGAGTGCTGGGTATTTTAAAAGGTGGAATGAACGCCAGGGAAGGGTGGCTATGTGGCAAAAGGTGGATTGAAGTGAGATTTGAATACTATAAAATATATTTCTGGAGAGCTTGTTAAGTTATTACAAGGCCTCCTATACAAAGATTCCCTAAGCTAATCCGCAAATAGCGTTAGCCTTTTCCCAAACAGAGGAGGTTGTCATGCAGGACAAGGAGTAAATAAACTTTTAAAGAAATATTCAGGGGATGGATCAAGGCTAAGAGTTGTCACCAGAATGCGAATCCACTCAAATATTTGCTTAGATCATTATATCCGAGTCCTATTCAACGAAAGAAAAGGGATGCACTTACGTCACCTAATTTGACGGCTTCAAGCCCCCTTTGTTCCAAGTCATTGAGCCATTGACAAAAAGGACAAGCACTCTTGGCTTCCTTGCCTACGATTGAGGCATAAGCGGCCGGCGGCATTGTGTACTACACCGCGTTAATGGCCATACCCACAATAACCCATACGAACACGGTGATTATCGCCTTTACGGCCAACCAAGAACCCAGACCCGGGGCGGCTACAAATCGAGGGTGTGTTCTGCCATTAACGCGGTATGGAAGTTAACAAAGTGATGGTCAATGAACGCAAGCCATACAATCCCCAGGCGTGGGAATGTAACACTATTCACTTCAACGGTTTTTCAGCAAATGATCCTATACCCTCCGCCACCCCTCGGGAATCATTTCCCTTATTTCCCACTTCTTTAACAAGTCTCCTGCCTTCTCTGTTGGTATTTTATAACCCGTCTTGTCCTCGTCCACCCACGGCCTACACGACATATTGAACTGCTTCCGGAACTCATCTCCAGTCAGTGCAGGTGACACTGCCTGATACACGGTGCTCTCCGCCATGATGGGCGCCGGAATTCGCACTCCACGCTCACTCTCCTGCCATTCGGGTCCCTCTGCTAGATCCCCCAACACCCAGGGGAAGGAGACGAAGTCGCCGCCTTCTTCCTCGGGAAGTCTGGCGAGCCAGCTGTCCTGGCGAAAACCACCGATGCTGCATGGAAACACGGTTATAGGCCGGCTAGTGTCGTTGTGGACATCAAGACGTACTAAAACATTAAACGATTCGACAAGGTTATTGCTGGGGTTGAATTGCCATTTGATGACCCGCAGTCTCTCAAGAGCTGGAGCGTGACCAGGTTCTACGAATGCACAGAGGTAAAAGAGTATGGTATCTACGACCGCAGATGACGAACGGAACGGATCGCCGCAAGTAGTTGTAAAAACATGCGAGTACATGGGGCCGTCCGCTAGCAGCGAGAAACTGATATTTCATTGTTTGAGATGCGGCGCGTGAGCGGGTTTGAAGGACTCGCGTTGTGAGTGGTGCCCGACGCCACATAAGTCAGGGCAGACTCGACCAACCCGCAAGCGCAAGTACTGTAACTGAGGTAGGAGGTTGCGGGTCGAGGGATACAAGTGATTCGCCATGGCCACGCCGGGTGTCTCTTGATCGCAATTATTGCGCGTATCGATCTCGAGACTCGTGCACTTGGCGGGCAGGTTATCGATTATCGCGAGGATATACGCGCGAGCAATCCAGATCCCCGGGTGACTTTCAACTGGGACACGAAAGATGGAGAGGCTGGATAGATTGGTCACGTCCTTAACATACAGTGCGAGGCCGGTTAGAGCACGCAAGAACTGTTGCGTTCCTCTATTGGGTTTGGAAAAGATGAGCGGTTTATCAGGGCTGACAGATAGGCGGAGAGTAGGAGACCGAATTGAATCAATTATTCCATCAACGCTAGCGCTGTGGTCGACAAACTTAACTAGGCTGACATTATCTAGTACAACATCTCTGTATAAGATGAACCGAGCTGCATGATGCCATAACTTGCAACATAGTACACAATTGAAAATTGTGGCGACTGGTAGAGGAAGAAGGTATTCGAAAATTTGTAGTAGGAGCTCCAAAGAGAGTTGAGAGATATGTGAAGGCATTGTGAAGTTATATGAAGTAGTTGTTTGCAATATTGGGATTAGGACTCTGGAGCTGCACCCCATCTGATTTTCTGCCGCCGCTCACCGCCTCACGTGCTCTCGCATCAGGCTTGCGTTTTTGTGGGGTCCCCTCACATCGCGTTCCTTTCCCCAGGTTTAAAACCCGACCTACGCCTCAAAGTCTTCGACCAAATTTTCCATGTTCACTCCATGGTCTTAAAGCTGATTCTGGTTATTTCAGATCATTTCTGGACTCTGCCGACAAAATTAATTCTCGCCCGCCTGCTTCACCTCTCTTCAAGTACGACTATTCGACTATTATTGATGAAGATGGAACCTGGGCATTGGAACCAGCAGCCAAGGTGCGCAAAAGCAATACATTAATTAGACCTACTGTAACTGATGAAGAAAATTATAGGCTCAGCCTCCTACCCCGGAATTACTCAATCGCGTCACCGATCTGGAGAAACACAAAGAAGCCTTCAGAAAGCTCTTATGCGCAATATACAGTAGACCATATACAATCACTTCTGCTTCCGAATTATCAACTCTCACATATCTTACGGACTTTTATCGTGCTATTCCCGTTGTTTCTTCAACCCTGAGCGGGGCATTGATAGGGAGTTCAATGTTCAAGAACCGGTGGTCAGACGAAAACGGCAATCCTTCCTTTCCATTTACTCACCCCGCTCCTATATTGATATTTTGCGCCCAAAGGCTTCGACACGCAGTCCTCTTCCGGGAATGTTTGATACATATAGTCGCCAGATGGCCAGACTTGATCAAGAAAGAACCGCGCCCAATAATTGTTGATGATCCAGTTATTGCTCCTCTTGTCAAAGAGCAATACACCGAGTTTCGTGGAAGTATTCTCCGAGTCAATCAAGCACAAATGAAACTCACAGCCGAGTATTGCTGGCTGCCGCCAAAGGAGCCTACATTTACCTCGGTAGCACCCCCCCAAAAAAAAGTCCGTTACTACAGAATTCTGCAGCGTTCACTCGAATATTGTTTCAACGATTGTTTTGACGATCTCAAGGAAGAGCTGAATGATTAATGAAGAATAATCTAGTGTTGGATCAAACAGGTGGAGATCCTGGACAAGGAGGTCCGCATTGCTGGAGTTTTCTTTGTGCTAATATAGCTGACGCGGACATGCCTTGGGATGCTGATGAGATTGACTAGTGATTGATTGCTTTATACACGGTTATGCAACCATAAAGAGTTGATAAAATCGCTCGGATTGAAATTGTGTGCTTGTAGCCTTATTGGATTTTTTGAACTGATATCTTTAGCAACATAGTGCTGTGCGGCAAACGGGACGTTTAATATTTGTATACTAGTTTATAAAGTATGTTTGGGAGTCTGCTGCTGCTCAAAAGTCTGAAAGTAATTTTCGTTCGTCAATATTCTCAAGGCCACATTGGATTTTCCGGGTGGAAATCATCGCAGATATGACCGTATCAGAGGTATACAAAAGCAAAGCTTGTCCTCGCCTCTCTCCTTTCTTCTAAAGCACTTTTATGGCAAGCAAGACTGGCAGTTGCGAATTACAGGTGTTTTACCCACTGGATATTGTGTCTAAACCAATCTGTAATAGTCGTCTTCTTAACAGGTGTTCTGACGCGGAACTCGCGTAGTAATGATAAGATCGAGGCGGGAGCTAGGCATTGGCGACAGGTGCTAGTGGCAACGGTCCGGAGTTTAACGCGCTAGCGCTTCGGTACGAGTTTGATACTATCTTCCGCTAATTTTCACTCCAAAAAGTTACTTCTCAGGAACTGTTTCACGCGACTTAGAAGACATGTTAAGAGAGCTAAAGGCTACTTCGATAACAACTCTAGAGACACGAAATAACACGCGTCAAAAGAGACAATCACGGCTATCGAAACAATATTGAATTCACTTGAATCATTGCAAGAAGCAAGTTGACGTTCCCCAGGGATCAGTCAATCACAAAATGCCAGGAACTAACTCGGCTTTCCAATCGGAGTTATCACTGGCCTTTCAATCAAAATCACTAAACTTCTCTCAGTGAAGTCCGCACCACCAAGTCGCTAGGACTACCCTCACAGCTCCTATACCGGTACTCATCACACAAAACAATATCGCTCGCCAATTCTTCCCCGAGAACAACAACACTATGGAGGAAAACGCTTTCCCCATTGCCCTCGTCATTGGAATGATAACATGGCTCGCAATACTCTTTGCCGCAATATATTGCCTGACGCTTTTAAAGAAGATGCGTAACCGCACCCAGCTGAATTGCCAAGATCACCATGACCAGTGCAATAAGCAGGATATCGACACCAGTTATCCTACAGGTGTGATTCGCGATATGAAGGCAGCCCGAGCAGATCAGACGGTGGAAGGAAGCCGAGAACGATTATCGACGGGTAGCAGTCGCTAATGAGAGAAGAAGGAAAGATGAATTGTTGAAGGCAGCGCAGCAACTCGCTACTGAGAGCACGATACACCAGGCGGAGAAGGCGGGAAATATGGAGGCGTACGTGAGTCTGTAGACGAGATGAGGCCTCTTTTGCGCCATACGGGTGGTGTCTCGATACCTTTCCAAGGAATTTCTGGTGCCGTTTCACCGAAATTTCCGAATACACCAGGTGCATTGGGTAATATGATGATGAGAAAACGGAGTGATGTTCGGTGTCCAAAAATGTGACTTCTGAGTCTGTAAAACTGAAGGTGGCATAGCATGCTGTACTGTATGTGGATAGTGGGGCCTAGGAACTTCATCATCGAGAAGAGGGATCTGAGGGATCGATGCGTGTCTTTGAAAGGAGTGGTCCATCCGATGAAGCGAGGAACTAGGTAATTAAACTGAGCTTTTTACCTTTAGTATCGTCAAAGCTTGGGGAATCTAGGCCATATACGCTTTTCAGACTCAGTTTGGCCCGCAATACAGACGTTCTACTACCCCCCCCATAACCTTGATTTCCCCTTTTCCTCTGTATTCAATAGAGTTTGGTGGTTGCGAGTGTCCTATTGTATCGTTGTGTTTTGGCACTGTCAATACCCATTGGCTCCTCAGCAACTTCTGGAATAACCACGGTCTCTATTCCACGCCGTTTGAAATTCAAACCCCCGAGTTTGGTTTCCCTCAGTAATGGCCAAATCTCTCTTGTAAGATCTCCTCAGTTGGTAGTTCCAAGAAGAATATATTCGTCCGAAGATTGATGAAGATCGTGGGGCGAATCTAAAAGCTCTTCAACATACCCGTAAAGAGAGATATTAGAGCTCAATAACCCTGTGACTATTGTAGAACCTCCAGTGACCCGTCCGAATATTCCAACGAGATCTCCCTCAGTGCAAAGTCGTTATCGGGTCTTAGGTAAAAAGGCCACGAGAATTGTGAATCCAGCGAAGCCCAAGTCCATGTAGGCCTTCGACGTTTTCGACGTTCCTGCCCAGTAGATTGCTCAGCAGATCGTAAATGTGCGAAAAATCCTGCGGTTCCATTAGAGTTCGATAGCTTCTCTGCAACCCAGCTCAGCCCATACTGCAATTCAACATCCCATAAGCCAGCGACATATTTTGCGCCTGTTCTTTGGTGGAGAGACTTGGCGACCCCTGCTAAGGCAATCAATCTGTCTTCCATTTTCGTAAATTTTCGAGAAGGGTATTTGGTTCCAACAAGCCAGTGATACCAGACCGACTTCAAATTTTGAGTTGTTATCTTTTGCGTTACAGACAGAGAATGAGTATCCCGAGCCGCGAGGAGCGGCAGGCGATCCTGAGTCTCATAAACTTCACGGCATTCCCATACTAACTAATGAGTAAATTAATATAGGCGAATGCTACCAAGACAAGTTTCAAGAGCTCGGTTCCTAAATAAAGGCAAAATGAGAGACAAAATATACGTACCTGTTTGGAAGTGAAGTGAAGTGTTCTTGGGGACAACATTCTTTCCTAGAAAAACCAGCCCCTTTCAGAGAGTGGTGAATCCTTAAGAGGAGTGGGCTCAAATAATAGCTTGTAGGAGTCAAGCAACGGGCTCCAGAAGAAAAGATCTGACAGCTGTCCATCTGACAGGGCCCCGTTTACCTGCACCAACGTTCCGCCACCTAGTTGATCTTGACTAGTCCCGGAATCATTGAAACAACCCCCGAGCCCATTTTTGCTATCACTTGCAGCAATAGTAAGGAATGAACGGTCATATATATGGCCTATCTTCACAGATTCTTGTGCCCAATCACTTGTTGAATCCTGGACAATACAGAGAGCGTCAATCCAGAGGTATCGAATATTCAGTCGTCGAGTGATTTCGATAGCGTGCTGGAAATTTGTTGGGAGGGTATCAATTGAAATCCTCTTAAAGCGCGAGATGAGGTTAGAAAGTGTAGTAATATGTTCCGCTTTGAGACTGCGTCCCCAACAGTGACTTAAAGTCATATATGGAGGGAAATCCCCCGCAAACTCAGTGTCACGACCTACGTGATCTGTCATGTGACGGATCGGGAAATCTGACTTGCTGGCCCAATCCATAGATCTAGGGATCCATTCCACCACTATCTTTATCGCTATATAGTTTCCCTTTATAGACCTGTGTACTCAACTTTAATATATAACCTTCTACACTGATTTACTTGACACTTCAATTGACGATTAAACCCAACGATCACGGTACGTGATAAACGAGAATGTTACACTCAGCAAGCCGGACATTCACCTGGTAAGGACCCATACTTGAACCAGTTCTTGTCCGCCGATATCTCTGAAAAGGATATGCCTTGAACGCTTCAGAAACAGACTGGTAGGTGTCATTAGGTGAACAACAGCTCTGGAATCATTATTTGCTGAATGGCTGCCCATTGGGCCTGCTTTAGGTGATTGTATCTACCTAATAAAAGGTAGATACGCGAAGCCTCATGGTAAGGTATCCTGGCTTCCCTTTATTGTGTCCCCAAGACGGAGTGTCTACAGATTACTTACGGTGTCTTGCTGAGCTGTGCANGTCAATGTATANNTNNCTNNGNNNCTNACTGATAGTAAAGANGANNNTANCTACNANNNNTCAACNNNANTCNNTNTNATNGAAACTTGCCACTTTTTGAGTTTTTGCATACGGTCGACGTCACTTGCCGATTGAATATTTTTACAGTTCCTTTCTTTTCCTCTTCGTCTAACAAACTAGTGCGGTGGGTCAAGTGAATGGGAGCTTAGCTCGAGTCTCTCGCTTATGGAGGACATAAAGGCTAGCGCTCTCGAGGCACTTTAAACGCAACCTGTTTCGCCTCCACAAATCCTGGATCGTGCCCAGGCAATCTCCTCTCAAAGCGTCGCAGCGAAATACCCGTGAAAACAACGGCTATCGCCATGTTTTCTCAGAAATCTAAGAAGAGAGCCAGATCAGGCTCAGCATCTTCAACCGTACCCGCAACCGATGCTCCTATCGTCTTCACCTCCCCAGGACTTAAATCCGACACCCGGATTTTTGTATTCAAGCAAGAATTCCATGTTCACTCTATTGTCTTGAAGTTACACTCGGCTTATTTCCGCCAATTCCTGGATTCGCCAGATAAGACCGAAGGACCTGCTTCAGCGGTTTTCCATTACGAGTACTCTACGGTCGTCGATGATGATGGCATATGGGGGCTTGAGCCTACCTTAAAAGTGAGCATTTCTAATCACCACATGGATTCATGGTAGCCGAGCATTTGCTAACAGACATAGGCTAAAGAGCCCACAGCTAAGGCAATTGCCAAAGCCCAAATTACCTCAATGGAGATAGAAAACTTTAGGATTCTCTTATGCGCAATGTACAATAGACCATACCAAATTGATGACACGGTCAGGCTCTTTGGGTTGGTACGCGTGGCAGATTTCTACAGAGCATTGCCAGTCGTCTCATCGACCCTTACTGGAGCATTAGTCAACAGTCGTATTTTCCACCTCAAGACTGAGAATCTAATATCCAAGGATTTTAAAAGTCATTTTCAGCTCTGCGCTCCTCAAATCTTAGCCCTCGCCAAAAAGCTTCGTCATTCCGCCCTTTTTCGGGAGGCTTTCATACATGTCGTTTCGCTCTGGAGCAGCTTCGCGGATGAAAAGGATTTAGCAGCGCCCGTATTCAAAGAAGTATCGGTAGATTCAGCACTGAGACCTCTCATCGAAGTGGAATTTACAAAGCTGTGTAGGACTATCCTTCAGGCAGATAGGAGAATACTCTTATAGCTAGTAAGTACCGGTGGGATCCCCCTACACCGATCATGGTTGGTGATTCTTCGCGAAATGCAGAGTTTTACAGAGTCTGCCTGAAAAAAATAAAAGAGAAGAGATTGCCGAGCACGACATTGATGCACGAATTGGATGTTTTACTCAAAAACAACCTGGTTTTCGATCGGAGTGGGTCAGGATCTGGGGAGGCTGGTCCTTATAATCGCAGTTTTCTATGCGCCAACATTGCGGATGAAGATATGCCTTGGGATCCTAGTGAGACGGAATGGTAGTCACAGCATCTAGCATTCGTTGTGGGTTCTGGAGTTTGCTCTTCGGCTGTGTTGTTGGTCTCCGGCGCCAACTGCCAGAGATTGCTCGGGACTTGTGAAATTGTTTACGAAAGGGCGATCATTTCATGACGTAATGGGGTGGCATTTTGCCTCTCTTTGTATTCATAGGATAGGCAAGTCAGTGCCCAAAAAACCAAGTCGTTTTCTCCTCTGTTTCTCGATTAGTGGATGCCCTTCTCTCTTCTCGACTCGGGCAACAGGACAGCCTCCTTCCCATGTTTGCAGTACAAACCAATCTCTGTGATATCAGTTTTCCATTCTGAAATTAAGTCAAAGTAAGCTTCAATACAACAAAAGATCTCAGCACAGGAAGATGAAGACTCTCGGTGATTTTTTAAAGTCGTATCGAAAGCCGAGTTTACTTTCCCCGTCAGACAGAAGTATTGCTCCGTCGGGCGTTGACATGATTTGCTGTGGGTTTGGAAATGCGGTAGTGCGCATCAACTGTTTTTTGCTGTGTGATGCACATAGATAATAAAGTTAAGGGGGCCCCGCGAAACGGGAAAAATGGGTGCCTCAGGAATTATGGACTAGTGGCCGTTAGCGCTTCCCCACATTCAAAACATCCCTGCAAGAGCTTAGCTGATGCGTTGACAGCATTATCCCGCCTCCTCCATTTCAACCTTCAACCACTCAACTCACAACACAGAACCCGTCCGTACAAAACATATTTTCGATGCTGGGGCACTCTACATAGCTCCAGTCCATATCCAAGATGGAATTTCTCAATATTCTGGCTTCAGACTTTGCGGCGGGCCGCTGCGAGAAGCTTCAGGATGTCAGCTACCTGAACCTCACACTGTCAATGTTAGTTGCTCCCGAACGCCATCAATATCATACCGGTATCTAATGTCGATTGTAGCTTCATTCTCCTCGGAATATTAGTCTCCTACCTGCCTCAACATTACCGAATTATTACTCGCGGAACATCCGAGGGCATCTCTCCATATTTCATCCTTCTAGGCACCACTTCTGGAACATGCGCCTTCGCGAACATATTGGTTAGCCCGATTTCTAGGGCAGATGTGGCATGCTGCAAGACTATCAGCACATTTGAATGCCTTGCTGGGCTTCTGGGTATTGCACAAGTTGGAATACAGTGGTTCTGTTTTACTATTATGTGAGGCTTATTGGAATGCGGCACAGGGAATCATTGCTAACATGGCGATTGCAGATTACTTCTTTTCCTAGTTTTCTTCCCACGAGGCCCTACTCTTCCGGATAACGAGTCTCGGAACCAACATACCTGGCAAACTGCTGTTGTGGTGGCATTTCTTTGTCTTCTTCATGGCTTGGTCGTCATACTCGTTAGCGCCGCCTTGATTCTTACACGTCCTAACTCCCTTGGCACATGGGCGAATGTACTTGGTATAAGCGCTACAATCTTGGCTGCGATACAATACCTTCCTCAAATATCAATGACATGGCATTTAGGGCATGTTGGGAGTTTGAGCATACCGATGATGCTCATTCAGACCCCGGGTAGTTTTGTATGGGCTGGAAGTCTTGCCGCAAGACTTGGTGTGGAAGGTTGGAGTACATGGGGTGTGTTTTTGGTTACTGGGTGTCTGCAAGGTTGCCTGTTGTTTATGGGTATCTCTTATGAGATCAAGGCCATGCGAGATAAGTCGAATGAGGAATTTGGAGTAGTAAGTCTAGTGTCAACTAGAAACTTGTCAGAACAGATACTAACCCTAGGCAGACTAACGCGAGGTGTGTCGTTGGATATCTGGGAGACCAGCAAGAAGCTGCGGAAACGGATGATGAAGGTGGTGCAAATGTGGAGGATGGAACAAGTGAAAGAAGTCCTCTCCTTAATGGGTCGCGAAAGTCGTCGCGCACTCCACCGTCCTAGTAAGATATGTACTATGTATGCAATCAAGTGCTGGCTTGGAACACGTTCTTCATCACCATCATCTCGTCACCTTCTGGCTGTGTATTCGAAGTTTGTCTGAAATAAATTCAGTCTTCTGCAATCTTCGGGACAAGTCATTGTTTCACTTCAATTATTTTTCGAATATTGCTCATTAAGGAAAATCAGTTGCAATGCAGCATTCAGCTCAACCCACTCTCTTCCCTGGAGGTGATCAAATCGCCCATATCTCATTCATCAGGTATATTATACTTCCAGAAACACGCAGAACAAGCTCTCCAGGACACCAACCTCGCAAGTGCGCGCTCTCTTATTATCTGTCCTATATTTTCAATTTTTTTCATTGATTCTCCCACCATTTCAGCTACTTTTACCCATCTTCTCACATTACCTCCTCACCTCGACCTCTCAAAAAATCAAGCCACGGCATATTCTCTTCACTCTAACTCTAGGCTACCCTTTCAACTCTCACGCATTCCCAACAACCCTCTTGATTGGCAAGCCAATTCCACCACCATTTTCCGGAAAAGCCTTAGCGGTACTCTCCGGTGTAGCACAACTTGTCACTTCACCATCTGCCGCACTTTGGGTTGTCGCTCCAGCGGTAGGCAACAGATCAGTCAGCGAAATGAGAGCTGGAGCCGTTGAAATTGTTTCCGTTGGGTCGGAGTTGGGGGCCGTTGCTGTCACCACAATGGTCTTGGTGAGTGTGGTGTGGGAGGTTTTGCGATCGACATGGGAAGTTGGCGTCAGAGGTGCAGAAGCTGAGGTAGAGGTGGGACATGGGTGAGCGACGGCTTTCCACCTGGGCATGGTGGGAATAATTCTGGGGAGGATTCTTGGGAATGCCGTTGTGAGGGTTATGAGGATGAAGAGAATATTGGTGGCTTGCAGGAACATCTTTGGATTTGTGGTCTTTCAATAAGTGAGCGAGTCAGAGGAAAAACTTGAGGTTTATGTCCGTACTAACTCCTTCGACGAAACAAAGGAGGAAATCCCTCGATCTTAAATTCCTCTCCACCCTCCCCCACATATGACAAGTACTCACTCGAACCAAAAGAATAATTACTACCCACCCCCTCCCCTTCACCGCAAGAACCCGCTCTTTCCCCTATCAGGGGGCCAAATGTAATCTTACATCGTCGAACAATGTCCCCTCAACACATGTCAAATCAATGACAAAAACGCAGAATACGAGCATAACAAACACACTACCTGCTTTCCTCATCATGAGCAGAGCACAAAGTATGCTCAGATCACCGTTTCTCCTCAAGATCTAAGGTCCAGAAACTCGGGAGGAATGCTAAGGGAAGTCACACGCCCTTCTTGCAGGTACGATTCACTGTCACACGCAAGGTTGATCGTGTTACTAGTGGTCGATCTACAAGTAACACGTTGATCTACAGTCAGGGAAATGGAAAAAAAAAATACGGCGTTACACGCAAATGGCTACCTTGCCGTTTCTAGAAGTGAAGTCCATGATCTGTTGGAACATTGGGTAGTTCTGCTTGTTTGTTTGTTGGGTCGTGTAATGGAAAAGTGGGAAATGCTCCGGTGGTTGGGTGGGAATGGGGAGGTTCTGAGAGGCGATTGGAGAATTGGGTGATCGATTGTAAACGGGAAGGTAGTACGGGTTGATTTCTTGGATCTGTGGGGTACGAGGTGGTCTTGGGCTGGTGGGCATGGGAGGGAGCCCTCCCATGGCCTTGGTGGTGAGGGGAGGGCTTGTTGGTACGGAATGGGAGATTTATTGTGGTTGGGATTTTGTGGAGGGATGATGTCACGGTTTGTGAGGTATAAAATGGATCTAGAAGAATTCTGGGCTAAATAGGGGATTAAGACTTAAAAGGAGTTTAGTGGTTCTGGAATAGAATTTCAGGCAGCTTGATCCGAGTATTCTTGGAGGGATATCTGTCTAAAAATCTTTGTTCACCCACCTTGGCACTGATCGGAAAGGACGACTACTTAAGAGTACACCTAACTTCCTAAGCCTCTCTCTGCACTCGCAGCGGAGTTCGTTCTAGTTGCTTTATGAAATGGCCTTCCAGTCTCCAACTATACCGACTGCCTCCTCTGGATCTCACCGCTGAATATTAATATAATCTGCAATGTGCTTCACTTTCTATTCTGCCATAATTGAAGTCATCAACCAGCTTGAGAACTTAAATAGTACTTGTACCTTTGGTAGCAGAGTATACAATATGACAACAAGACCTTGCTTTGACAGCAGAAGGTGTGTGTGAACGGATTTATTTGGATGTGCTGAGAGGAAGGAGAGAACTTGAAGAGTAGTTCATTTAAATCGCAGAACCTCTACTGTACTCACGACAAGGACTCCGCAGCTTTCCCCAGAAAAGAGAGGGCACAGAAGCGAATCAAGAGACAAAACTCCATTGGCATTACCATAAAGTCGCTGTTTTGTTGCACAGTCATACACAACATTTCAAGTTCTACTAGGATCAAATGGACTTTTATAGTCCAGTTTGTCTTGACCCCAGCACTGAGCAAGACTTTTCTTCCAGTGAATCATTGTGCTCTTTGGATTTTGGATTGAATTACCCTGCTCCACACAAAAGCTATCGAGTCTATAAATTCAACCTCTCCTCCTCTCACTCTTCCCTAAGACCTAACCAGAGAGACTCAACCATTACTACGTGTGATGATGACGAGGCGTCCAACCTCACTCAGTCGCACCGCTAGCTAAGAAGCCTAGGCTATTTGTTTCGAGCAAATGACTCAAACTACGAACTCCCATGTCTTTAGATTTGGATATTACGGTTATTTTGAGAATACTTCGGGAAGCGTAGTAGATGAAAGAAAGCTTTTAACAACTGAACGAGTAACTTCTTGACAGCATGTTCTGTAATGGATAGCACTACCCTACCCCGCGAATGAAAACGAATTTGCCTCTGGCAAATGTCTCCCACAGCGCACTGAGGACACAGGCAGCCACAGCTCCACTACTGATAGCAATCGCACGCATTTCGCAGCTGTTGGTCCCCCTTTTCTTGTTGGTGTAAAAGTTAACGTATGTGCCCGCCGCATGACTTCTTATACAAGCTGTATTGAGCAATTAAAATTATTCAATACTTTGCCCGACCTTGCTCAGTCTGCTGCTCTGTGCTAGTATAAATTCACTTGCAATATCCAAATCCCGCCAATCTCTCCCCAACGCGACTTTCTTTCAATCGCGGCTCATCTACGGCTGAAACCCCACCTCTTCCCTCTCTACCTATAAATATTCAATTAAACAAATATTCCCCAACACAAAAAAAAAAGCTCAACTCTGAGTCTTAAATACACTAGTAATTACACAAGACAACATTACAATAGGCGTCCGCAACGACAGTAAACCAGCGACAACCTGGCTCTTACATAGCGACAACTCGATCTTCTGTGTTTAAAACATGCGACAACGTAGCCATGGTCTAGCGACACAATCGACGCTGCCCTTACAACATAACACCAGATGAGGGCAAGAAGATGTAGCTCCACTGTAACTACAGAAGAATCGACCGGGTGGAGTGAACTTTTGCTATCTTGAAGTAAAACAAGGTTGTTTTTGGGATATGATTTTTTTGGTATTTTGAGGTTAAGCGACGGAACGACAAGGATACACCGAGCAAGAACGAATTCTTGTTAGGGGAGAGGGCAAAATACGAGAAAATACGAAAGGGTTGTGTTTTAGGCTTTAACATCATTAGAGATCAAGTGGACTGCACAGGGAAAGGTACCACAGAAACAGAGAGTCTACTACTTGAATACCAAGAAACTAACTATGATTTATTTGGTGGGAGGATATATATTATAGTAACCTTGCAGAGGCAACGAAAGCGAGTGTGGTCATCCCAACCAACATGCAATACCGAGCTTGTCTTCCATTTGGCTGCTAGAAAGATGAATAGCGAGTGCTGAACATGTGTTGGTGTTCTCCATGAAGCGCTTTTGATCAAAGGAGAGCTATAGCAAATAAACAAACGCTGGCAACTTTGCCACCCGCCCCTGCCAAAATATTCTATAATCATCAGTACCGAATAAACGTACGAACGACTTCTCAACAACAAGCAGATATAATCGACAGCACTTCGATGCATTGGTACATATTTCTTTCGTAATCTCTCGACTGCTAACCAAAGATAGCGGGAGATAGCGTCGAAGAGTAATATTTCAGCCGTCAACCCCCACACTCGCCAGCTATTCCATCCACTTAGGCCCGACTAGCAAGCTAGAACAGAGTGCGAAAAAAGTGGCCGAGAATTGGTTTTGGAGTTCGCTTGTCAATGCCTCCTTGCTCTTTGATCTCAGTTTGGAGCTCAAATTTATGACGTTATTGCTCTGCCGGTTTAGTGAAGGAATCCGTTTGTGAATGGGTAAGGTGGAGAGAGTAAGAGTCATCTCGAAGATGTTTAGTGAATTTCTCAGGGCTCGACTTCAGTCTCCCTTCTGATCTCATCCTCCTCCTGACGCTCCAGTTCATACTGCTTTTTGCCACAAATTATCTTGGCGGCGCAAGAGGGTGCGAATTCCCTACCCGAAATGCAGGCCCAGTAAGTACTTCATAATTTGCGGGAATTGCGAATTCCAATTCCCTTCTTACTTCAAAGAAGACAAGTACTATTTCCTGGTTCGATGTGAATTATGAACTTAGCAAAGTTGTATTGACAGAATATCTTCAATTCGTAGAAAGTTTGTACATAATCACGTAACTCCTTCCTCAATCTTTCAATCTCAAGATCCTCTTATGTCGATCGCTTCCAAAGAGACTTCTCCCAATGAACGTCCGCGATATATACCCCAGCCCGTGTATTCAGGACACAAAAGCAGTTCAATCTTTTGTCTGATCCAGTCTGCCCTCCTTTGAAAACCGAATTTAAACAGAAAGGAGCAAGCGGGATTCACTAGAATTTTATGGCAAAAACGAGAACTGAAGCGGGCAAGAGTCTCGTTTTGGCACTTGCCAAGCATACCGCGCCCTTTCAATAGTAAGCCTTAGAGGAAAGTGACGATTTCAGAGAGAAACTCTTATCTCGCGAAGCAAAAACAGGATAATTAGGATCATTGTTTCCCCAATAGTCCTGGGGCTTTGTTACTGCGACCACCACCACCTCCAATTCAACCTATCACAAGCTCGAAATGTCGTGAAGAGTGGTATCGTGATAGAACAGAATCTGAGAATTCCGGTTTTCCATTTCTTGACTCCCAAACGCGAAAATCGAGACCATTGTAATGTACAAATATGCAGTGAAAAGGAAAGCCTGATATCATCCCATCCATCTATCGTATCACTGAGAAACTTGATTCCAACCCCATTCTTCCTTCCGATCGGCCAGAAAATACACGTGTAGAAGTATGAGTTCGCGCCAGGTCAAAGTACAATTTTCGGAGGTTTCGATTGAGAGACGTGCAGGTCGTGATACAAGAGCAATCTGAAAGAGAAGAACTCTGGATGTGCATCAAATAGGGTAATTCGAGACCAAAGGTGACAGATCCATTACACTTGTTCGGCGCCCCAACCGCCATCAGCTTCTCTATTTTAAGCAAATACGTCAGCAGATCTTCTTGAAGCGCGGGGAGTTGGGGATGGAAACAAGCTTGCAGAGCCAGATTTCGGGGGAAATATATTACCTCATATTTTGAGGAGGCTCGATCGATGGGATGAATTCAAGGATGACATATGCAACTCCTACGAGAGCAATCGCTCCGCCGAAAATACTTGTCGTAGTGCTAGGTCCGATGAGAATACAGCCGACAAAGATGTAAACTACCCCAAGTCAGCCATCATTCACTTGAAAAGGTAAAAGGGGTCGACGAACAGATTCCGCGCCCAATGAACGAAAATAGGAAAGACGCATATCTAGACAACTGAGGAGGTATTTGGAATTCTAGCGCCGAGTATCAGTATTTGTGGATTTGAAAGGGGGTTCGGAGCTTCTGCGAAGGACTGACCAAGTAGCACGGTAACTAAATTACAACGTCAGTCAAATTCGAATATTGGAAGGGCGCAGAACTTACTAGCACCAAAGAGTGCAACGTAAAGGCCAACCATGAGTTTACCGCTTGGATTTGATTAATTGGAAGCTTCGTAGCCAGGCGTCGCAGGCAACTTACAACATAAACGGGAAGATATGCCATAATCCGCTGAAGATCATAAACGCGCCCACGCCCAAGTTAACCAGTCGGCTGCGATAAAACCCCGTTAGCAGATGACGTAAATATGGAAGTGTGTGCAATTGCGGAGAGTGTGGTCTGTGAGCGCAATGCAATGGGAAGGCTCTACTCACAAAGCATCGGAGAAGTCCATGACGGCGGATTGAGATGGTGCGAATAACCTCGAGGAGAACTGCGATCCAGGTAATTTCAGTCTCTGCAAATCGCAAAGTCGTGAAGTTGAGTTGATGGAGGGTTTCAAAAGCTGCCAAGGAGAAGTTGGAAGTTGTGTCCCTTTGCGAAAAATGGCGACGCTACGTAGGAAACCAGCACAGCTCGGGTTCAAGCAGGGATGACACGCGCACGCTACGCCGCAAAGGGACAAGCTTTAACATTGACGACGACAGCGAACGACATGACATCTAACGACAACCATTTGCACTCACCTAGATTAAACCCGCTCGTTCAAGATCGATCTCCAGGCTGCTTCTGTATCGGTACACCGGAAAAGCAACAAACCTCTGGCCATCAAGGCTGTTGAGAAGGTCAGAATTTGGTTGCCTACTGCCACGCGTTCATTGACTCAGAGACACTTACATGACCGCACGAGGAACAGGAGCTGGCGGAGCAGCACTCACACTGCCACCAGAACCACCCCACACACCAAGACTGTCACGCTCGATTGAGCCAAGCTCAATCCCCTCCATCTCTCTGCTGCGTTTCTTGACGCAGTATTTAATGGCAAAAATAATGCCCCACAACAGGCAAAGCACCGCGAAACAAATGCCCAAAAGGGGCCAAGCACTACCCTCCGAATCTAAAAGAGTTGGTATTAGAATCATTTCTTTTGTAAGTGAGTCTTGTTGGTTGTACTTACAGGGGTTACCAAGATCTACAGACATTATGAATGATTTAAGTTCGTTCGGAGAGTTTGTTGCTTGCTGCGGGTGGTGTTGCTGTGGACGTTGTGTGTGAAGAGAAGAGAAGGAACTTGGAGGAGGAGAAGTATTCAAGGGAGTAGGTCGATCTGTTCTTAAGCACCAGTGAATAGGTTTCGAAGGTGAGGGGTTGTTCGGATTGCAAAAGTGAGAGCGTAAATTCACTTGATAGCAGTATCCAGATTGACAGCAGCATCAAGATTGTCTCTAAACTGTTATTTACTATCTTCTAGCGAAATTTCAGATTAAAAGGTAAAGGAATTACATATTTGTCTAATAGTTACAATTTGCTTTTATCTCGTTCGTTCAAGTATCAGTTTGTTTTCCTCTGCATATAACTCTTTTAGTTGAAGTATCTAGTTTGTAGCAAGTGCATCTCTTTTGCTAAAGTCTTTTTTTCTACAAATGACCATCTAACTATGTGAATATCACTTATTGTGGATACCCCTTCTTCTGCTGTGACTGGCAAGTTGTCACTGTATAGTTCTTGTGTCAACTCTACTCAAGTTCATGGAAATTTTTCACGAGGCTGTGCTAAAGCCACTATTAGATGTTGATGTTGTTAATATCTCTATTTATCGCTATTGCAAGAAAGTGTCCCTGGTGCAGATAAACGGCAACCAGGACCCTTTTTTTTTTATCACATGCCTCCTTTTAAGAATATACATGCACCGAGGGATGTAGTGGCTTAGTCCAGATCTTTCGAAACTTCAATTTAGGAGTGTTGTGATTTGCGTCTTGAAAAAGAATTTGTCTTGGAAAGACTTCAAAAAGCAACATACAGAAGCAATTCAAACTCAAATTCTGTAAAAGACTGGATTTGAAGAATACGTAACAGACTAAACTTGGGCTCAATTGGATTCGTGTCTAACCTAAGTAGTCCTACAACTTCGAAAGAATCTTCTTCCCATCCAAAACCTCCTCCACCAAGTCTACCGCACCTTCAGCACACCCATAACTCCCCTGATACCCCCAACCCCCATGCCCATAATTATGCACCACCCAACTCCCCCCCAATCCTCTCCTTCTCAATCCTCACCCCACCCAACCTCAACGGCCTCAACCCAACTGCATGTCTAACCACATCCAACGCCTCAATACCCTTTCCTCCCGTCAAAGCTGGACACAGCTCCACCGCACGCTTCATAATCCTCAAAGCAGTATTAGGATCTGGTTGCGACTCCCAATTCCCTTTCTGATAAGTCCCACCGAGGATGGTCCCACCGCCCGCTGCTCGCTGCATGATGTAACAGACTTCGTCTTCGCCATCGTCAGTCCCGGACACGGTTAGCATTACGCCTGGGTCGTTGCGGACGAGTAAGATTTGTCCGCGCACGGGAATGACGGTTTTGTCTTCCACGCCGCCAAGTTTGCTGGCCAAGAGGCCCGTGCAGTTTACGATGAGGTCAGCGGGCTGGCCGCTCGCGTGCAATTTGCTGGCGTCGGAGATGTGGGAGAGAGTTGCGCGGGTGAAGGTCGCGCCTAGAGAGAGGAGTTGGGAGACGAGGTAGGGGAGGTAGATGGCGGTGTTAATACAGACGGAGGTGAATGCTGTTGCGGAGTCGGCGCCAGCTGGGACTTCGGAGGCTGGGACGACGCGGAAGTCGGGTACTACGGATTGGAACCAGGGGGTTGAGGAGGTTAGGGAGGAAAGCCATTGCCCTGTGGAAGTGGTTGCGTCTTTGTTGCGGTTGAGGACGAGGGTGTCTGGATATGGTGGAGATTGTCAGTATGGTGTAAAGTTAGGATAATTGGGACCGTATGCAATCATGAAAAGGAAAAGAGCCGGAGTCTACAGAGAAGAATGGGATAAAATGGACGGGTTTGAGGAAATATTGATGTTTGGAATTCGAGATCCGGAAGGCTTCTCAAATGAACACTTGAAAATGAAGAAGTGCTGAATGTGCGGAAGAGAACATCAAAATCGTAGAAAGCACTAAGTGAGCTGTTACAGCAGCTTTGACAATAAGAGCGTGTCAGTCAAGCTCATCCAAGCCATCTTCAGCTTCCTGACAGAGTTTTTGCAAGCTGGTTGGTTGGCTCAAGATAAAATAGGAACAGTAGAAACTCCGCGTTTGTAACAAAAATGTCAAGACGCTGTGCATATCGCAGATGCTCTTCTCTACGAAAGTGTAGTAATTGGCAAACACGTATTTGTAGAGTTGCTTATTGCAGGCTGCTGCAGATTTTAGTCTCCTGACTGAAATAATTGAAATAAAGTCAGATCCCAAGCTTTTTTTTGAAAAAACGTCCTTGCTCTACAAGGCTGGGATTTATTTTAGGTTGACACTCAGTGACACAAAAACGGCGTCGCAATTTTCTCAGGCAGATTGTTTCTAACAGAAAGAAAAGAAAAGAAAAGAAAAGAAATCGAAAATAATCACCCTGAAAATGTATGCCAGCCTCCGGAACATCCCTAGCAAGCCTCTCCAGCTCAGGCCAAGTCCTCTTCTCCCACCGACAGCCCGCTTCATCCGCCATCCTAAAACCATCAGTTCAGCTTGCACGTGATGAAAAAAAAAATTAGCATGATACTAACGGCAAGTAGTTTGCACCAGCCCATGGTGATGCGTATTCGATATCGTAATCACCAGGCATGTGTTTTGCAAGCACAGTTATCTTGTAGCCTGGTTTTCTGGCTAGGAGTACCGCGGTTGTGAGACCGGACACGCCGGCGCTGTGGATAGGCGTCAGCCAGTGAAGCTTGCTCGTGTTTTGGTAGAAGCCTGGACTTACCCGAGGACGACTATGTTGGGCATTGTGGACGAGGCTGCGAGTGTGGATGAGGGGGAAAGTGAAGTAGGGATGGTAGATTGGTTGTGTTTAGGAAAGGAAGATGTGAGAAAGTAGAGCTGAGCTAACAAGTATCGGCGCTAGCTTCTCGAAGTGACCTGGTTATGAAATCAAGGTCAGAGGTTGTAAAATTCAAAGCAACTTTCGTTTTTGACTCTTTTCAAGCCACCCCCCACTTTTGGAGTCACATTCACGCACTTGTAGGGCGTAAAAGGCGTTCGGTCGTACGACCCAGCCATTTCAGAGACACTTTTATTTTTCGATACTAGGTACGTAAATCTTATTTAAAAAAATGGTAGACAGTTTATCTAGCCAGACTTGGGCGTAGGGGACATTCGGGTGCAATCCGGAACCTCGATGGGTAATACCCGACCTAGTATAAATTTTCCGGGAGGGTTACCCGGAACCCGGGTTCTACCCGATAACTACCCGATGTTTTTTTTGGCTGGGTGATACCCGTATCGTACCATCAAGTCAAGCCACATTGGGCGTGCCGCCTCAAAGGAGAGATTCATGCAAAGGTCGTCGCCAGGCAGGATCATACATGATACAGTACGTAGAATATCCAGGATGGGTGAATCTCAAATTCTCAACCTCTCGACATTTGAAGGGCTCGGAACAAATTCAACAAGAAATCCATATATACAGCTGAAATGCCTTGCTCCATGAAAATTAAATTGCTATTCCTCACTACTACGAACGTTGGGTTCCTATCCTCGTATTATTTTCCCTGTCGTATAGTGTTCCTCTGCTGTTTCATGCAACTGATATATTAGACGAAGTATCCCGCAAAATCGAATCCAAATCGCGACAAAGCACTATAGGCTCTTTCGCCATCTTTCTTGTTAGTTCAAAGCTCGCTCAAGAATGAACCTTATCCAAAGGAACGAATGAAGATGAGTTTGTAGGGTCATAATTAGCTTCTAGCTTTCCAAAAGGGCCTAGATATACAGCCTGAAGCGATTCATTAAAGGCCGGAGCGTCGACGACACTACACTCAATGTATTCGCCTTCATTCTAGTCATCGGACATTTCGAGGTCATCCTCGTCGATTTCTTGCTGCGAAGTGCGAAGAGGTTACCAAGGTGGTCGAGGACAATGATCCAGGCTGTTAGGTTGTTATCGTAGTAAAGACGGCCAAGCGGGATCGTAGTAAAGGGATGAGTTGAATCGTCGACCTTGAGCTCGATATTATGAAGGATCCATTTATATCGCAGATGATATCCACGAGGTGGAGGTGCCAAAATGGTTAAGAGACTTGATTCCGAGTTTTTGGAGGAAGAGTGAGTATTTGTGAGGGTAAGGGTCGGTCAGGAAATAATTTGAAAGCAATAGTCGGTTCTCCTTGAATGGAACTTTGCACCAGATGTCATTGAAGCACTTGCCAATCTCATACAACTCCGGCTCCCTGTTCGCCAAGGATGGGAGCTTGACTTCGTGATGACTGCTCGGCAAGTTGGTGGTAGCTGGCGGGGATTTGGCACTTTCGCTGACTGACGTGGGTGTACTCGTGGCTTTGGCGGCGTTGTTATCTAACGAACTGCTATCGTTGCTTAAGGTAGCTTGACGTCCATGAGGTGGGATGATCTCAGTTGCGGTTGGGTTGGTATTGGCAGGGTCTGGGGTGTTGGCTTGGAAGCCATCCTGAGTCTTATGCGGTGGCGACGAGTCACTAGGGGGAGAAGGTGTAGGGTCAGAAGTTTCTTGCGTTCCCGCAATAAAGGTGTCGCTTAGAAGGGTGACGAGCTTGTTGACCCATGGAGCGAGGGCGGAAGTTGAGTTTGTAGATAACAGAATGTCCGAGATGGTTCTACAATATCTGCCACTAGGGGCGTTAGTATTTAGACATTCTCTCCATTTATGGAATGAACAAATATACCTTGAACGGTTATGTAGAAAAGTCAAGATTGTTAATGTCGCAAGATTTTGCCTAGAGAGTGGCGCGCTTCCTCTATTGAAATAGCCAGGGAGGGAGGCAGAAAGAAGACTTACTCCGTAAAGAGGTGTCGTCACCGATGAACAATTGAACAATCTAACAATGATAAATATGCAAAATGAATTACAAAAACTTAAAATGTACGAAGGAAGCAGAGTGGTCTCCACCACTTGTACATCACGGGTCAAGACCTGCGCGCCGCCGCGAGGGCTTTGAGAGTTTTCTACCGGCGACATGTGCCTGAATTTTGGAGGGATGGGATATCTTGAATGCAAAGACTCTGGCAGCAGGTATCCCGAAGAGCACCGTATTCATGCTTGCCGTCAAGATCTGGTTGAGTGTGGATTGTCGTGATGCGAATGCACTAGGGGCACTACTTCGTGAGGGTGAAAGTTGATGCTTTTCACACCACCTTCTCTCTCTTCTGATTAAAATGTTAAACGCGAGGGCAGTTCGGTTCCTGAGCGAACTCTTGAACATCTTCTAGTTGGCTCTTAACATCGGAAATCTCATGGGATTTCCACGAGTTATCTTTGTTTCACCAGTCTACCTCGACCCTGACTCCACGCATACATCCCTTCTTGTAGTGGCATCGCGCGCCAGATTCAACAAGTTCTCCGGAAGAGCGTTCGAGATACGTACGTGACGGAAAGAAAAACGAGCTTGCGTAAAATGCGAGAGGCACGCAAGTCACAACATCTCGAGGCACAACATCTTGAGAGGTCAAGAGGATCGAGTCTCAACGGATTCCCCCTGCAAGGCCACCCGGGCCGATATCAGGCGTGCCGCAAATGCTCGTGGTTGTATCGATTTGCTCCGATCCCGGGTGTGATTTAAGCTTCCTGTTTGAGTACCTTCAACCTATTCTGGGTATTGAAGGCGATGGATTGTAGATAGCGAGGGAAAGGGTGGTATCGTAGTGACGTTGGTCGGTTTTCTTAGATTTCTGCTGCTCAAGTAACTTGGATTTGGGGAGGGGGGTGGTTAGAGACATTGGTATATTTGTGAGATGAATCTGCCTTGAGAGATCAAAGGATGTATTTTAAAATCCGACTTTTAGCCTTCCCTAAATGTAAATAAACCCTGATTAGTCATCAGAAGAGTGGTGAACGAACTTGACTATGTAGACATTAGCTTATCGAAGCGACTCGGTTATGATAGTGATAATATTGAGATTGAGATTGAGATCAAGCTCGAGGTTGCACAACTCCAAACAACTTCATCTTCGACTCATTCAAACCCCCTCTCTCTTGACCTTTCGCAGACTCTGTATCTTTCGGTGTTAGGTACGTAAATGTTATTGCATTTACGGGAACAAAGGAACTCTTTGTTTTTCATTGGCGCACTGGCGTTGACCTCGGCAAGTTTGCTGAGGTCCGGAGATGGTTCGTTGGCCTAGGTGTGGAAGCCACGCTCGTGACAAGCCACCTGCACGCGATACGCGAGTTGCGATAAATCACGTGGCTCCTTATCGGCCCCCGGCCAGCAGGGTCGCTTGACACGCTAGTGCATTTATTACAGCGCTCTGACAGCATAATGCTGTAAGAATTGTGTTCAACCAGGCTGGCAGGGCAGCAGAACTGACTGCCTTCAGTCCAAATTCTTTTCCCACTCCTACAAAAGCTGGCGTCTCTGCTTCTCTGCTGGATGCAGGACTTTTTTCTCCATTCAAACTTCCTTTCAAGTTCGCTTTTACGCCTTTGCCCATCATGGCTCGCAGTGACGATGAGTTCCCCTTGCTCACGCAATATGGCCTGAAGGCCACCCCAATTCGAGGAGACGGTAAGCACACGACACCACCCACCTCGTCTTTTTTCCACGACGCGGCCCATTTCAAGCTTCATTTACTAATGTATATCGCTTTCCCGCAGGCAATTGCCTTTTCAATGCTCTATCCGACCAGATGTACGGTCATCAAAACAATCACCACGAAATTCGTCAAACGGTCATCAAGCAAATGCGAGGGGACTCCGACTGGTATAAACAGTTTATTGACGTGCCTACTGGTGGAGGCTTCCGCAGAAATCCAAAGCGAAAGAATGTTGGCGCGTCCTCGTCGACTTTTCAATATACACCACCCACTCAAGAGCAAATTGATGCGGTTTGGGAGGCTCATCTCGACCGAATGGCCAAGGGCGGCACGTACGGCGACAACATGGAAATTCGCGCTTTCACCAAAGCCTACAACATGGATGTCCGAATATTCGATGACAACCACAATGACTACTATGTAAAGGCTGCAGATGATGGCGTAACGAGACCCGTTGCCTACATTGCCTACCATGTAAGTGCCACCGTGCCTCAACCCTGGATATTACTGACGACTTCCACAGAGCTGGGAGCATTATTCATCCGTACGAAATATTACAGGTCCACACTCTGGTCCTCCTCAGGTCGTCCCGAAGAATCTCTCAAGCGAGGAAGCTGCGACGGCGAAGGCCAACCTCCCTGACGGGCCTGTCATTCAAGACTGGATGATCCAGACCGTTCAGAATGCCCTTCAACAATATATGAGTGAAGAGACAATTCGCAAAGCTCTTACAGAGAACAATGGCAATGTCAACAACACCGTTGACAAGTTTCTTGAAGTACAAGACTACAGCAGCGCTCCTCCAACGCCGGGTAGCCTCTCGCAATCAGGCGCTTCAAGCATTGAGCGTGACCCTGATAGCGACGATGACGAAGTTTACGGCCCAAACAAACGCCAAAATCGTCGTATGAGTCAAGCAACTAAAGCTCTGCGAAAGCAGCAGCAAAAATTAATTGACGAGAAGGAGTTGGCCGCCATTCCAACAATTGCACTCACCAAGGCCGAAGATAAACCACTTATCGAGACTGTTCAGACTTCTCCTCTTAAGCCAGGACTCACCGTCGTAAAGAGAGAGGACAAGGATCAATCCGCTTCAGATGGAGATGATGAGTTCCGACCGGAAGAAGACAGCAACTCCGAGTATTCTGCTTCCAGCCGGTCTCAATCGGTTGTCCCTGGTACTACCCCGCCTCGACCCCGAATTATCCTTCACACAAGAAACAGCAGACAAGCTTCGGAGGACCGCAGCATTAAGAATCAATCTAACAATGAGAGTGCTAATACTCCTGCTGTTGCTCAATCTAATCCGAAAAGCACCTTCAATCCAACAGGCAAAAAGAAGCTTATTACTGCCCGACAGCGCAAGGAGATGAAGAAAGCTGCACAGAAACAAGCCGCCAAAGAGAGAAAACGAGGCAAAGGCCTTACGGCATCAACTGATAACATCAAGCGCAATTCACCACCTATGGAGAAGGTCCTCAGCCTGGGCAAGCTGTCGATGATCCAGATCTGATCACTCCATTTCTTGATTATTATCAACGAAACATCTTCCCACACACTTGTATAACACCAAAGCTTGTACATTATCTTTTATTTTTGTCAGAACTTGCATATTGAGCGACGGCGTTTTTGAAGGGCACAAATAGGGATGGGAGGTCTCATCGTCTTGATCTCTGAAGCGCTCAGTGATCTGGAAAATGGACGGAAGACCTGGCGTTCAGCATTTGATTTTTCTAGATTTGGGCGGCACAACAGCATGAGAAGGGCGTTTATCGAGCAATATGCAGACCTGAGGGTCATTGGGAGGGAAGAGCGTTGCATCATCACCGGCGGAAAAATCGTGGTTTTTACATCACATCAGTTTCTGTATCGAGGGGTGCCTCCACCGGCCTCGAAAAGACGGAAAGCTCATTGCATACACGGAAGAGACCTTCTGAGCTGCCAAAAATACATGGTAGTTTTACAGGAGAAAGCCGAACTGATCTTTGTATTTTAGTTTACTGCGATTCAGCAGAACGAACTCAATAGTACAAACAGTTCATAGAACAACATCATCGTTTCCTGCTTTTTTTTTTAAAGCCTCAGTAACTCGTCGGCAATATTAACTCGGATTTCCTAAGGGCCCTTTGAACTCGCAGCCACTGATGAAATCTAGCTCGCGAACTCTGCCAAACCTGCACTTTCTAAGTTAACTATGAACTAAATAGCTCTCTGCAGTAAGTCAGTCAATATCTAGGGAGCTTTCTTCCTAGCTACCTACCTACCCCTCTTACCCCTCCTAAACAAGTCCTTAATAATTTCTTCCCTTCCCTAAAGCTTCGAGCTTCCCGCTTTCCGCCTCCTTCACAAATTCAGGGGCAACCAAAACGCACGCACGTGACACCTGCTTCCCATCTGCTGCATCATTCAAATTGCATCACATCACATAAAATGCACCCCTGAAATTACCCCTGAGCAAGGGCGGAAAAGATTTTCAGGGGCTCGCTCGCCTATCATGCGTCGCGAATCGTAAGGACAAAGGAAGGGGTGGTATGGGGTGAAGGGGGTCCACTTAATTTTTTTTTAAAAAAATTAGTTTGGGTGTGAGGGGGCTTTTTTAATGAGGGGCCGGGAGAGAAGAGGACTGGGGAAAGAGGAGTGAGAATGCGTGGTGTTTTTGGGTGCGGTGTAGAGGGATGGAGGGGAGAGTGAGGTAATGCCGGGGTGGAAGGGAAGTGTGCGATGTGCGGTATGCGGTGAAGGGAGCGGGTACGTACTGAAACTCGGGAGCACTGAGAAATTTTTCTGCGCGTTTTTATTTTCTTTCTTTTTTCCTTTCCTTTTGAGATTTATTGCTCTGGGGTCGGGAGTTTTCGGGGACGGGAAAGTAGGAGGAAAAGGAAAGGGAAGGGAAGGAAGTTTTTCCTTCAACTGATGAGTTAGTGGAGTGCGGTGTGGAAATGAATTGTGGGGTAGTCAAGATGATGTTTGCTGCTCGTTTAACTTCTTTGGAATCTGGTTTTTTCCCTTCCCTGATGGATATGGAGGGCGAGAGTTATCTGTTTGAATTTGGGTTGAGATGAGGTGACGAGTTTGAGTTGTTGAATTTGGATGAAAATTTTCAATTAATTGCTGCAAGCTTGCGAAGTTGTGGATTGCTATCATGAATAAGAGTCGGTTGGTCGGTTGTTTGTTGGAAGTTCAGTCTCTCGGAATATTACAAGTATCCTCCAGATTCTTGATTTCTCGTCATTTGCATGATCTTACCAAAGCTAGCCTAGCTAGCTCCAAAGTGAGGGACAGCGAAATTTGGGACGCAGTTGGGGTTTGGGCGGGAGTAGAAACCTGCACCGGATCTTCATTGGCTATTTCGTGCTCTTTTGGGGCGGAAGACGATATATATACTAAAGCTGACAAATATCAGTGAATGGGGTTTGGGATTCAAGAGGGGGGCCGGAAACTCCTTTCCAAGGACAGATTTAAAGTTGACCAATCTGGAGGTTTTATTTTCAAGGACGAAAACGTTAACGAGGACTTTTACGGCGCTGTCCCGAAGGGGTTTTTCGAAAGCTTTTAAGTTTCAAACTCAAGATAAGGTAGAGACAATGTTGAGTAATGAGTTTTGTTTTTAGCAATTATCAGCTTCGTAGTCTGAATCTAGCCTTGTGTATCATATATAAATAAAAGGAGGTGGGGAATTATGTTCTTACCGGGAGCTTTGCTGTTAAGTATAAATGTGTACTGTCATTGAGAGAATTGGTTGTCAATGGATCGCATCATCCCACTCATTCCAGTTGACAATCGCGGCACCGACAACTTCTCCATTGAACCAGGATTTCACATTTATCCCGAATTAGGGACGCAGGCAAATAATCAGAATTTGGTCAGTTCCTACACAGCACCCGAAAGCCGTTCTTACACTCGCTATTGAGTTGTGATTGCGACGAAAGTTTGGGCTTGCGCAGTTGTCGTAGCCCCACCTTGGTATCTAAATACCTCTAGAATTTTGTGGTTAGTTCTCGGTAAAGCACATGGTATTTTCTACTGGCAAATCCTTGCTAATGAGAGCAGAGGTGAGGGTGCTTAGGTGAATAGAATATTTGATCTCTAAGCCCTACTTGCTTTTCGACGCCTAGCTTATAAATGACGTCGCGGTAATCAGCACTATCAATTTACAAGTTGGCTTGCTAACAATGTCATTTCTTGCGGATAAGTAGACAAGAAGTTCAGGACTAAAAGGGGATAGCCTTGAACTTTCGATTTCAATTTCTGCCCTGGAGATCAGAGCGAGGTAGCAAAACAATTTGCTGTCACTGAGAAATTCGAACGTCACCGAAATTGCGTTTGCAAATTAGCAAAAGCTTCAGTCGCTCTCGTAGAGCACGTCCCATGTGCTGAAGATTAGTCACCGAAACTTCCCTCCCTAGACCTTCCTGAGCTCTCTCGACATGACATAAATCCTTTGAAATCTCAACCAATTCCGGGGCCGGGTTTGCCAGGATGGCCATAATTTCTCGACTCTTGATTCTTTGAAATATAGCTGAAGGAAATATATATAGATTGTACGAGCCTAGGAAATAGGTCATGAGGACACACAACTAACTGTGTTTTGTTCTCAGTGAATAACGGCCCGAGAATGGCGAGACAGGCGATAGCGCGGATAGACGACATCCTTTGACTGGTTGATGAGTCTAAGGATTAAGCAGGTGAGGTGGCTATTACTGACGCGGAGGAGAGAATTGTTACGCTTTGTGGAATGTGGAAAAAGTCTTGAAACGTAGTAGTGACTTTATAGGTGGTCTGAAATTTTCTAGGATTGAATGTAATTAAGAATATCTTATATTATTGGGTGTGATTAAGAAATGGAGTGAATTCACCAAGGAGGAGGAGAAGATACGGAAACAATCTAGATATTAAGATAGTATAGTGAATCATTGAAACAAAAATCCGGGGAGGCTCACCGCTCGAGCAGTACTTAAAGCTAGCGTTGGGTCTTCTGGCGCTCACCAAGTTACAAGCCCCGTAACGAGTGCTGGCTCATCGCCCTGCCTAACACCTGCTCGTCTAATTTCCCCTTCCTCTGGCAACGCCTTTAAGGCGGGTGCCAGTACGGTCATATTCAAGGGAAATCCCATGGCAAAGCCGTCCTCTTCCTCCCCTCATCCATCATCCGCATAGTGCGAACTCTTTTCGTTGTTTTGCTGTTGAGTCGGGAGTCGTTCGGTTGTGATAAGAGAATGTATTGTCTCATACAGATTCGGTTGCCGCAAATGCCCCATTTTGCCAACTAGAGCCCTTTTGAAACCTTTAGAGTCTTGTGTTTTGTTATGTCAAACGTAAAAGAAGACAAACTCGTTGAGGCCGGTTATCGAAGCTGGTTATATTCGCGTAGTCTCGGCCTGGGATCATCTTCCTAGCGTAAAAGAGAGCTGTTCGAAGAAGGGGATGCCTTTCTTTATAAACTATGTCTAGGGACCCAACTGAAGAAAGTCCCAGTGAAGGATTCTATACTGGCCGTGTGAAATGAATAATAAGGAAGATCTGGTGAAGAGGCTTCCAAATAACTATAATTACTGGGGAAGTCGCAAACTCAGTGGAAGCCTGGATTATCTCAATCGTCTACTAAAATCCCTTGTCAATCACCTTTTATCTGGTAGCGTAAACTCATTAGATATATAAAGAGTTTAGTGGGGAGGAGATTAGCATGAAGCTTTGAAAAAACCAATTGTGTCAAAGTAAGAGAATCCAAAGAACGCAACTTCGCGCATACATATCCTTTCGTCCTCTAAAATTCAAGCTAATATTGATGAATGTTTCGAGCTGGAGTGATCGAAAAGTTGAGCATGAGAATTGAAATTTGGTCCTCAAAGATGATAGAACACAAAGAGCTTACAAATACTGCTCTGAGACCAAAATTTCGAAACTTCAGAAGCTCCTGGAGGCACTGCAGCACGAACCAAATTTCTCCTTAAGACGCGATCTGGTTGAGAGCATTTGAAGGCTGCACCAGTCCTACAATGCAATCAGCTGAAAGTTCCTAGATGAAATAGGGAGGAGAAGCCCGGCGTTCGATGCCTCTTTGTGTAGAAGAAAGCTCAAAGCCGTCGATTGAAAAGAAAAAGGAAGGCGCAATCGTTGATCACGTGAATAAATTTAACGCGTCTTCTGCGACGCGCATCAACCAACTTTCAAGTTCATTGTTCATTGCGCTTTCAATCTGAATACTTGACCGCTTTCCAGACGTGTCGTACTCGAGTGACTCGATCTGGTTGTGCGATCATGATGTGACATGTGTCGCTTTGAACTTCTGGGGTCCATCATTTTGCTTTCGCAAAACCTCCTTGACAAAGTGCGAGTCCGAAAAGACCCCCCATCGTGAGGTTCCCACTCTCCCTTTCTTGAACACTTCTGATATCTTCCCCTAGTCCAAACACAGCAGAATGCTCCATGAGATTCTCCTCTCGCTTTCCGGTCACCCCTCCCCACTCCTTACCGCCGACCATGATTCCCCAACCCCAATACTCTCCCCACCAGAAAAGGCCCTCCTCTCCTCAATCGCCCACCTGAGTGAACTACACTGCAAACTTCTCGCCCATACCAATACAATAGCGTCAAATCATCAATCAAGCATATGCCAGGCTGTAGCTACAGCAATTCGCTCTACACACCTTGCGGCATTTCAGCGGAAGGTACTGGAGGTTGAAGATGGCATATTAAGGAAGGATGCTGGAAGCGTTGGGGCATACAATATCGTGCCGTTGACAGCAATTGTAGGCCAGTTTTCGGGATGGACGAGAAGAATGGAGTGGTTCCTAGAGGTGGTTGAAAATATGATGCGGGGTCAAGGAGGAAGGAAGTGCAGTGGGGCCTCGATTATTGACTGGTTGTGCAATGCATTGCAAACTGGGTATGTCGATATCGAAGAGGCAGCATTAAGTTTGGTCAGGGTTGGAGAAACAGCATGGCTCAAGCAAGTTTCGGGTTGGGTTCTATATGGTCGACTTCCGGGATTTGGTAGGGAGGACTTCTTTATTCAGACGGTGGAAGGAAATGTAGAGGTAAGATTAGTAAATTACATTAATAGATCGGTAGAGCTGACAATATTTAGGAGTATGAATGTCGAAAAGAATTGCTTCCTGCATTCGTCACACCTGCAACGGCATCCTCACTGCTCTTCGTTGGAAGATCCTTGAACCATATTCGAGTGAAAGGAATCTCAAGTACAACCTCACCTGAACTCGACCTTCTTTCCTCTCATCTTAAACAGCTATCTACCTTGAAATTTCCTATCAATAGTGCCAATTTCTCAAGAGGGATAGCTTCGATTCGCCTCTCGCTATCCCAAACAACACTTCAAAAACTCTTACCTCTGAGCCGGGTAATAGAGGTGTTGTCTCTGCTTCGGGAATTCTTCTTATTAGGACGTGGAGAATTTGCGATAGCTTTGATCACCGAGGCGGACGAAAAAATCCGTCAAAGATGGCGCCGATCAGATAATCTGGGGTACGAGAAACGTGACGGCTTGGGCGACATTGTTGTGAAAGAAGGCGAGGTCTCAGCAGTTTTGGCAAGGACTTGGGCAGCAATGGGTCTGTTACAAGGGCAAGACGAAGATCAAGATGAAGACGAATTACTGGAACTCGCCAGGGATCTTGTTCAATTGGTCATAACTAAATCGACTTCCACTACGCCTTCCAAGCCTACACTGAGTTCGCCCCAGGTTGTTAAAATTGCTACAACGCCTTTCCGGACATTATTGCTCTCGGTGCCAGTCGCGTTGACGATGCATATTCCATCCCCGATAGACCTGTTTCTTGCACCTTCAGATGTTCAAAGCTACACCAGCATCAATGCCTATCTTTTGTCAATACATAGAGCGCATCTACGTCTCACAGACATGTGGAAAATCACTTCTCTACGACGAGATCATCCAGCACCCCCAGGTCCACCGTACGGAAGCTCAGCATTCGGCAGAAACAAAGTTCTTACACTACGACACCGGGCGAAAGAACGATCTGAGGCAATGAGAAGTGTTTGGGCTACAAGCAGCGCGGCAGTTTTCTTTCTAGGAGAAACGGAAGCCTACCTTCAAGGCGAAGTTGTGCAAGGGATGTGGGTTGGTTTCAAGAACTGGCTTAATGGGGAGACTGCGTCTAGACCTGGCTCCTCCAAAGCTCCAGTTGAAGATGACGACGATGATATCTGGATGCAAGCCGGACGAGAGCCAACGACGGTTACAGGCATCAGCCACACCCATGATCCTCAAAGTCTTGCGGATGCGCATCGGAGATATCTGGCCGCATTAGCAAGTAGTCTGCTTTTGACAACGCCATCATTTACAGACTCTCTCTTTCATCTCCTGCAGCAAGTTGATCATCTAGTAGCGCTTGTTCACCGCGTGCATTCCATATGGCAGTCACTAGACCTTGAAGCTGACGAGGGTGTGGTGGATGCCTTTTCCGACTTCCACAAAGAAGAAAAAGACGTAAAGCAGCAAATGGTTGTCATTGCTGGTCGAGTCAAGGGTGCGATCGAAGAGCTGGTCAAGTGCTTAAGAGAGATTGACCAAGAAAAAGAAGGCTGGGATAATGGATTTGCGGAACTTGTACTTGGTGATGAAGGAGCGTATGTTCCTGCCAAGGTGGGAAGAGTAGATAGGCTCTTGATGAAGTTGGATTTTGGAGGATGGTTTGACCATGGGAAGAAACGGGATGTGGATGATCTCGGTAGCGACATTGACGACGATTTGTTATGAGTGATGATGAAATAAATGGAGATGGGATATACCCGTGGCGTTTGGCTTTTGGCTGGCAGGGGGGTAATGAATGGAAGGTTGCTCATGGTATATATTTTTAGAGCCCGGACTACGATATGAACCTCAATGGAAGATCTGACAATTCAAATAGATGTCACTGCTTTTCGGAACTTGAAACTGGAAAACACTTCCGGGAAACATGCCACTGTGTTTCGAGAAGTGTTCGAAACTGTTCTAGATTTTGTAGGGTCTTTAGAACATGCTTGTAGAACTCATGCCCTACCTTACTTCGTACTCCTAATTCACCCCTCCCAAGAATAAGGAAAGCTCACTTGAATCGCTTAGCTACGGGCTTAGCTACGGGCTTAGCTACGGGTACTATCATCTTCAAGTGGCATAAAAGAAGGCGAAAACTCGTCTTCTCTTTAGCTTCGCTTTCTTACAATACTAAACCGAACTACTTCAGTCAGAGCCACCACAAACGGCAATTCTAATAGAGCTATCACAGCTGTCACCAATGAATAAGCTCTTTTCTAGGCAAGTCTGAAGAACCCGTTTGGTACGATACGACCGGGTTCCAGTTTATGGGCCATCTTGCAACCCTACCGAAACAGCAATAACACCAATAAGTCGCCTAGCTTCGCAACACGACTCGAACCTTCAACATTTCTTCCAGAAAGATATCTGGTAAGAGATCAGGAAGGCGGTGGAAGCAACCAGTCTCGTGCCTGGACTCGCTTAGCAATCCACGCTAGCATATAAGCCGTCTTTCCCTCTCGCCTTGAGGATCAGAATCCTGCAGAACAACCACAACACTTCAACATTACTCCACCACCACAAAAAAATGACGAACCGCAACCCCAGTCCTTCGAAGAACAAAAGCACAGCAACCCGTCCTCCTATTCCTTCACGATCATCCAGTTACCATGCTGAAACACAAACCGAGGAACAAATTGACGATGCTGTACAGCATAAAATGTGCTTTAGTTGCTATGAACTCGAGTTGCAGATTAAAGAGCTGTAAGAGGCACAAGCTGAGCAACAGCAACTACAAACCTCCAGGCTTGACAAAATCGAGGAAACGCTGGCCCAACTTATTGCGAACAGCACTGATCGACAACGCGCATCCGATAGCCATCCCCGCGAAACTCCGACGTACGAAAACTCCCACACAGTTCCAACTCTCCAACACAATCCTGAAATTCTGTCACATGAATCGAGCAGAAACACCTTCCGCTCAGCCAAATTCTCCGATCCTCCTAAATTATCCGATGGGGTCAAACCCCGCTTCGAGCCTTGGGAAACGGGCATAAATCTCAAATTTTCCTTCAACACCGACCACTCTGAGGATGAGTTCTCCCGCACGGCATATATCTATTCTTTAACTGAAGGAAATGTGTGAGGCCACTTAACCCCTGGATTTGGACGGCAAGCTGACCCGGCTCTTAAATTCAAGAGTGCGGAGCAGATGATGGGTTATTTGAGGGAGGTTTAAGGTGATATGAATGAGGGGGTGAGATATGAGGAGGTTGGACGTGAAGAGCTCAAGAAAGATGGTGATTATGAGGACGGTGATGAGGAGGATATGGAGAAATGGCTCGCTGGTATGAAGAATGGGGTTCCGCCACCTGGTTCATTGAGCTCCTTCGGACCAGGCTTCACTGGCTATTACAGGCCTTTTGGTCCAAATGAGTCAATGAATGTGTGGCATCACGCCACATTTTTCTGGTCTCTGAGAACCGACACGCACCGAAAATCAATCAATCATTGCTGCCCTGTCTTAGAGGTGGAGGACCCAGGAAGGGAGGAAGACGAGATGACCGCTAGGAAATTTTTCGGGGCCAGAAGGTGGTTCTTTCTGTTAAGGTGTCTAAACTAGCCTAGCTGTCTTTGTGTACAGTGCATTTAGGTTTTTTTTCTAATGAATCACAAGAATAAGAACAAAATACACGGAACCCTCTCTATAATATTGAAAAAAAAAACTACTTCTATATTTCTAGTATTTTCCTCTTTGAGATGAGAAAATAAATTATTTCTACGTACAGCCACATGACGAGTTTTCACTTATTTCCATTGTATTCTCTTCTTTCCAGGCCTTTTCTTCTTCAAAGCTCCAAAGCATTTCATTTCCTTCTCCTCACCCGAGAGAGACAGAGAAATATACCTACTTATTCCTCCTTATACTTGTGAGGAGCCACCGATCACAGCACAGCATCCTCCTCTAACATCATACATACCGCCTAACTAACCCAAGTTTTGCTCGTCTTGTTTCATGCGCTGTGATGGGATGGGATGGTGTTTGTTATTTTCAACGAGGAGTTGGCTGATCGTGCGGGGGACTCATGTCGTGGTAGGAGGGAGAGGCGTTGGAAGTTCTTTTTGTTTTTTCGAAGATGCTAGGAATCGCGGAGGCTGGGGTAGAGAGGTTGAGATGAGGAACGAGTGAGTCGATAACGGCGTCGAAGAGGAACGTTGGGATGCCCAGAGTGGAGGAGGGTTTCCAGGTATCGGTGGTGGTGTTGTTTTAACGCTTCTTTTAATGAGGTGAGTTGAACTTTCACACTGCTACCTATATGTTAGATGTTAGATTCAGCGTTTCGAGGTAAGTATTGAGAGGACTTTGGAGGCTTGTGAAGATGAGTGGAAGAAGTTGGGTAGGTTTGAGACATGCATGTTGTGAAAATATGCAGAGACTAACTGCGACTTTGATTGCTACCTAAGACAAGAGGAAGCAGAATAGAATAATGACTTTGAATGAGCCTGAGGAGAATACGTTTAAAGTTTTTCAAGAGAAGAGTCTTTGGGGAAAAACCGGTGAAGGGTAGAAGTTCGATTGGAAGTGGAGATGCGAAAATAACGGTAAAGCGGCAGACTAGATTGAACCTTAGATATGAGTGTTATACGATTAGAATTCTTTTTTTTTAGTTATCTTGTTGGTTGGGATCCAGAAAGCTGAGACACATTGAAGGCCACTGATAAGATGGTTTTCGTGAAGGTGATGAGATAAACCCAGCGCACTTCGGATCATCAGATCGTCTGATGTTGAGTGACGAGCCGCGAGCTGCGAGTGTGGATGTTATCAAGTGATAATCATTGGAAAGGGTGAAAATATTCAATGTGGTAGACTTTGAGACTTCTGTGTCATTTCGAAACAGTCTTATAAGCCAAGAAAACATACTCAGTGAAACAAACACGCGTCGCACAAACCACCTATGCAGGTACAGAACAAAATCTCGGAAGATAAAGGATAAGATGACGTGAAAACAAGCTTCGTAACCACAGCTCCGTGTATCAGAAGTTCATGGGGGACGTCAACTACCCATGGCCCATGGGGGAAAAGCTTAGCTATGCGGCAAGGTGAGGATTAGAAGATCATACACGAGCTCAGCGTCCGTGTTGCGGTAAAAATCTATTGTTAGGAGTTTCAAACCCGGAATCAGGGATATCGGACGAAAACAGGGGCTGAATCTTGCAGTGACATGGCAATGGGATATCGGACAAGCCAGGCTGAAACAAACAAATGATGCAATTAGGGGAAATTGCCGACTGAATGTCTCTTTAGGGCGTTTCTTTTTCCCAGGTGAATGGGTTTGTCGCAGAAAATCACCGCAAGCAGATTAATGTTTAAGCGGTCCTTGCGAAATCAGACAAGCCTGCTGAATTGGGACGAAGAGGCGAAAGTTGGATCTGATTGGGAGAGTCGGCTGGCCTTTGAAACTACGGGAAGTACCCAACGGTCGAGGCGAGAAACAAGAGGCGACTCAGGCGAGACGGCTGCCAAAAAAAGAGCCCGGAAAGAGGGAAGAAGACACCAGATGCGAAGAGGCAATTTTGATTCGTTTCTAGCCGGAAGCGCCACGTGTGATCTCGCCCAGAGATATGATAACGTGATGGCGAGATGATCTAACCATCTGATATGCCTGCGGTTTTCATCTCGTAATCTGAGAATAGCGGCTGGCCGGATATAGGTTGGTGAGAGGCCACCCTAACTAGTCACCGAATGATTTGGCTTTGATTCTGCATTGGTTTGATGTTGTTGTTGTTGAGGAGAGAAGTGGCTGGGTTGACTCAGGATAGTGACATCTTCCCCCTTGATATGATCTCAGCTGCTTTGACATTGGCCCCCTTTTCGTTGGAAGATAAGTCCTAGTGAGAGAGTGGGGTTCCTCGTGGTCGCGGTTGTCTAGGCAAAACTAGGGTCTTAGTATAACACTTCGTAGAATTTTACTTTTAATAATGCTCAAATTACGTTGCATGAAGCTGGAAATGATAGCAAAGATAATTATGACAAGGATTTGTACTATAGGAGAGAAAAAGCCAAGCTTTCCGAAGATCTGCTGTACTCCTTCCAGGAGAAGGAGCTTATGAGGGGCGTGACGTGACGAGTCCCCTTTCTCGGAGGGTTGGGGCGTAAAACTGCAGCGGTAAAAAAAATAACTAGGTCGTGGGATGGTGCAAACTCGGGACCTAGGGCAGTAGCTGGTGGTAGGGTCTCATATTCGCTGGATGAGCATGTTTAAGTGAACTTGGCACGAGTCCGGACCAATCAGAACGTGGGCAATCATGATTACGCTGGATGCGCAATCTTCGAAGCAAGCGAGCCACTCACAGGTGGCGATTGGCAATAAATGTGGATAAGGACGATCAGAGAACTGACCGACCAGCTCGAAAGCGCATGGCATGGCATGGCCTGGCTGGACATGGGAAGAGCAAGCTAGGCAAGGCAAGGCAAGGCAAGGGCGAGGCACCGCAAGCCAAGACTGGAGACAGCAAAAGACTCCCCACAGCTACTGTACTGTCCTGCCTCCTGCCTCGAACCTCGAGGACTCTCGCCGGGAAAAAGAAAATACGGCGAGAACTGGAAGACGACCCGACTTCATCAACGGCTTTACAAGGTGACCGGGACCAAGGGCCCTTTTGCCGGGAGGGACCACTATCCACGGCCAATTCTCCGGTATCCAGCCTGCAGCTTCATTTTGCTGGACGGAAAATACAGGACTTTTCAGCTCAGCTCAGTCCAGCAACGACGAGTCCACGGCCTGCAGTGACTCCAGCGAGTGGACAGAGCAGAGCAATCGGAGCGGACAGGATCACGTCTCATCCATAACCATTCAGTTGCCTGGATCGCATCATATCAATCTCTGTCTCGGCGACACAAAGACACCCACCACCTTTGGTAATTCTCAAGACCTCTAGTGCCAACCGTCCAGCATCCCGAGACTTTCTGGTTGCCGGGTAGAACAGCGTCGAAGGATACCTGAATCATCTGAGCCTGCTGGTTTGCCTCCGTCTCCCCATCATCTCTTGACCTCGACTTTGACCTACACCTGCATCTCAACACGCCTCATTCACAACAAAGATCTCGTGGCAAGGCAAGACGAGCCTCCACAGGCAAAGCAAAGAGCCATTTAGTGTTCCGGGGCAGCTGTTTGAAGCTGTAAGACTCACGCCCGTATCCCTATCTGGCATCTCTACCCAGATCCAAGATCCATACCGACTTCAACACCCAGTAAACCTGCGGGATCTTGTCTAGATTCATCTGATCCTCACCACCTTATACGGACACCACGTCAATTCGCTAGCTGGAATTATCGTCGTTGGCGGGAAGCTTTCTCCATCTAATCGGTCCACCTCCACTTCCATCTCCTTAGATCACAAGGTCCAAAAGGTCTGCCGAGTCAACCTTCAGCCACTGATACCGCCTCATATATTCCGACGCCTGCAAGCCTATTTAATCGCATATCTGATTGTCTTGACTGTCCTGTGGTCTTTCATCCGTCAACATCTAACCCCTGGGTTCTTCACCCCTCATTCATCCCAGACCCTCCCTCCTATCCTGAAACACATACATACTCGAGAGCCGCCACTGGTCAGCACTCGCCTCTCAAGTCGCCCCTCAATCTCTAGGTCAAGGCTAGTTCGCTGCCTCATCCGAATCGTTGCGTCAAGCCAGAAATCATTCTATGAAACATCCGCAGATCCCCAACGGCCTTTGATCTTTTTATACTCTCTATAGTAACAGATAGTAGCAGGTTACGTCAGAATCTGTTGTCCTGCATAGCCCTCCCTGGGCGGCCGCTTAAACACGAAGGTGACTTCCGCAGCTTTCATTTTCGGATAAAAGTCTTAATCTGTCCGCATACTCTTAATGCAAGTTCGGTAACAATTATCGATCTCGCAGCTCGGTTACTCACACTACAACGAAATCCCTATGTCCTGTATGCTTCAACATTTTTCAGTGACTGACTTTAGGTCGGATCACCTATTCAGCAGAATGAGTAATAGAAGATCCCCATCACCCCAACGGCGAAGGGAAGAAACATTTCCCGTCCGATCAGCGTTGCCTTCCAGGAACCCGTCCAAGGAGGCCGTGGAAATTGCCCAACATTTAATCGGCCATTCGCAGGGAGCACAGAACGTGTCCCAGGCTCAAAGCGAGAAGAGCGCCAGAACCAGCCCTTCGCCAAGCTACGATGCCCAAACTCCAGAATCATTAAGCCAGTCGGCCGAACGATTACATCAAGTCGCACCAAGGTCGAGTTCTTTGGATAGACTTCAACAAGAACAATCCCGAGCCTACGCCACCAACGCCACCGACGCTACGCAGTCAGATCCTGTTCCTAGTGGGCAAGTTTGCAGGTAACACAAGAGCATTCTCGTGAATGAGGTCTTGCTAACAAGTTTTAGTAATTGCGGAACAAGCAGAACGCCCCTATGGAGAAGATCACCACAAGGTGCTACAATTTGCAATGCTTGCGGATTATATTTAAAAGCTCGGAACGCCTCGAGACCTACGAATTTAAAGCGACCTCAACCGATTGTCACTCCTCAGTTGCAACCCTCTCCCGAGCGAAGAACCTCCCCAGCAAGATCCGGATCCAGTCATCACGCGGCGGGCGCTACGTATGTAGCAGCTGATTCAACACCCGTGGGTTCGTGTCCAGGCGGTGGAAGGTGCAATGGCACTGGCGGAGCGGAAGGTTGTAGTGGATGTCCAGCTTTCAATAACAGAGTCTCGAAAAGTGCACATTTCACCGTCTCACAGGATAGGCAAGCTACGAGCTCCGCCACAACACCAACCGACCAACCTACTGATGCTCCTTCACCAATTGATGTTGCTTCTCTCAGTATCCAGGCTCAAAATACCACAGTAGTTGTGGCCTGTCAAAATTGCGGAACTACGATAACACCCTTATGGCGCAGAGACGAGAGTGGTCATACTATTTGCAATGCTTGTGGTACGTTGATATGCCAAGCAAATACTGACGCTAAACTGACATATTTAGGTCTTTATTACAAATTACATGGTGTTCATCGTCCCGTAACGATGAAGAAGTCTGTAATTAAAAGGAGAAAACGTGTCGTACCAGCAGCACAAGGAACACAAGCATCAGGAATTGATGTCGCAAGCAATTCTATAGGATCCCCTGAATCCGACTGCCCACCTCCTGGCAGCCCTCCTGATATGCGAGGAAGCACTAATCCCGATGGTTCTGTGAACCTTGGATTCCCTCTGCGTAACGAACCTCCACGAACCCAGTTACCGCAATTAAATTCAATCCGTGGCCAAAATGGCCAACTTCCATCCACCGACCTCACAGCGTATGCATCATCGTCAAATCCTCAAACACATGCACAAGAACATCCCGAATCTTTAAATAATGATAATCGCCTCCCTCCCATGACATCTTATCCCTCACCCACGCAAAATCGATTGTCTCTGTCACCAAATTCCTTCCTATCCCCATCACGCAAGCGCTCCTTCTCCGCTATTGAAGTCGAACTACAACACACCTCGCAACCCGAATCTAGCACAGCACCTAAACGACTCTCCTCAATCAAATCGATTCTTAATCCCGGCAGCTCAGAATATCATGATTCTGCAGGAAGTGAACAAGATCGGATGAGCCCAAGTCGATATTCCGCCGTCACCACTCCTGGAATGAGTAATAGTGGATACGCGACGAGTCCGAATAGCAACCCATCTAGTGCACGCGACGCACAGAGCGAAAGTGATAGAGCAAAGGCCGAAAGAAGGGAAATGCTACAGCGGGAGGCGGAGCGGATGAGAGAGGCACTCAAGGCGAAGGAGAGAGAGTTGGAGGAGTTGGGCATGGCGGGGTGACGTTTACAGTTAAATGTGACATTCTTAGCTGTTTATTGATTGGACATAATATTGGGCGGAGCGTCATGATTGGAGCACCGGTTGGTTCTCGCGTTTTGGGAAAGGCGGAATGGCTATCTGGAAGTACACTTGTTAGCGTGATATCACGGCATAGAGTCTTGGCGTTTTGGACAGATGTGTTGATGGAATCTGGCGCTGGCTGGCATGCTTGATCGATTGATCGAATTTTGTTTTCTTGGAGAGTTTTTGGTTACTTGTGTACAGCCTGTTTATATTGGGGTGGTGGTTTGTTGATTAAAAAGCTAGTTGCAACAGGATAGCTTAGAAAGAGAGGTGGATAAATGGCTTCACGCCTCTATTATGATAAGGAATAATCTAAAAAACTCACATTTAAACCGTTATTTCCCCTCCGATCTTCTTAATTGGTGGCTATTAGGTAAGTAGGGAGTGAAGGTCTCTCCGCAGTCTACCGAGCGCTGAGTTTTTTTTCAAGGGGAGGCTAGACTTGTGATTTTTCGCGTAAATAGATAGATAATACTTGTGAAGAGTTTCCCATACGTTTGAGAATAAGAGAGGTATAAAGGGACTGACTGACTG
>JAAMPI010001060.1:0-20463 GCA_013054445.1 Cudoniella acicularis
GAAATAAGTGAGGACAAAAATAGAAGTCTGTATACCACAAGGAAAGGGAATGGTCGGGGATATGTCGGAGCTTCGGAAAGCTTTTGGTGGTAATATTGGGTTTGGTTGTACATAGGGCACAAGAAATAAAATCTTGCAATAAAACCTATGTCTCATTGCCTACGTGTAGGTGAAGTCATCGGCTGGTTGATGTCTAACGCGAGAATTTCCCCGAATTGAGCAATATCGTTACGAAAAACAGGGATCGGGGACTCGTCCGAAATCTCCATCCTAGCGATTGTTACACTACGATAAACCATTGAAGGGACAGATTAAAAATTTCCTCATGCATAGCTGTTGTGGCACAGTATATTGGTCATATGCTCAGTTCAGATATTAAGTTTTTCGAGCACACCTTTGGTAGGTGGTGCTTTTTCATCTCAGCCATAACTAGAAGTCAATTTCACCAGTAGTCCCGCATCGATGATATTTGAACTATGGCCATTTAGTTTCAAACAAAAGGAACATAACACGCCTAGTTTAAGACAAGTACATTGCTTTGAACGTCCACAGAATACTGACAGAAGAAATAATTCATGGCGCCGAAGGACAGTCAGCATTCCGAATAGTGTGGCACAATTGGCTTGAATGAAGCCTTTTATGGACGGGATAGCCTCAACGCCAACCATAAGCCCACAATCTCGTAGGTTAAATTATGTCGAACTGCTGCCGCTGACTTTCGGCACTTTGCGGGGATGGGAGGGCTTGCTAGTTGCAAGGCCGGGCTTTCATAAAATGAGTCTCATATGGAGAGCAGGAAAATTCTCCAAACGCCGTCACTAATTCCGGACAATTTACCTATGAACATTGTGAAAACGTAGATATCACCGTTGAAATCAGTACATCACCGCTGAAAAAGCTCCCTTGCGGCACACTTCCCGCGCTGACATCAGGCCACCCACCTCATCAGGTAAGCCCAGCTAATCAAGTGACATCAAGATCAAGCCATGGCCCCAAATCCTGCCGTCTTCTTCAAATTTGTTGCACTTCGCACCTCCAACTTGTGTTGCACAGGATGGACGAACATGGGGAAGAAAAAATATATTTAGACGCGAGGATTACTCCGGGAGTCGGAGGAGGCTCCGGCACCTCCGCAGCAACAACCAATGTATAGTGGGAAGAGATGACTCGAGGAATTTAGTGCTTGAAACAAAATTCTGCAAGCGCAGGTTAATTTGCTTGCATTGTCAGTCTGCAGTGCCATCCTCACTCAAGGTTTGCATTGGATGTTGTGAGGTTCGTCGATGACGAGGTGGATGAAACAGCCAGCCAAACATAATCGAGCAAATTCGGAGACTTTGAGCCAATCATGCTTATACAGGGGGTCCAAAGCTCTCCCGCCCCGAGCAGATGCCTCAGATCACGGGATAAGTGCAGTGAGGGTAGCCGATCGGTTCGGGGGCCGGGAATTTAGAGCTTCCGAGTCAAATTTGACACCACCTGGATTTCCAAAGTGCCTCGAGAAATATATTATTATAAATACCCTATTGATGCGACTCGGAGACGAGCGACCACAGAACCGAGCGACATTACACAGTGAGTAGCCATACCAAGCACTCGACATTTCTATCCGAAAAATCATAATGAGCCTTCGTGCTTTTCAGCTGCCGCCCTAGCAGAATAGCATTACCTACAAGAAGGTCCTTAGACCTGTGTTTTGCTCCCGTTCACTAATCTTTCCTCGGATTAATAACCTTTGCAATTTGGCCATGGAATCATAGGTGCACTCGTCACGTCATGCAGCTCCCGAGGTAGGGGTAGCTCCAAATGATTAACAATCAACAAATCGCGACATTTATTCCAGCCAATTCCCACATCTCTTTGTTTCGATTCATCCCAACTTACATGTCAGTGACCACCGCTTCTCAACGTTTAGATCAAACCAAGAATCATTTCCCCACAACCAAGATGGCAGCAGCAAGCAATTTCTTCAGCATTGTCGCTGGTGTTGGCGCAGGCACAGGTACATCATATCGCTCATCATCCCTTCCTTAATATGCGAACAAAAGCTCATATCATCTGCCAACAGGTCGTTCCGTCGCGCTCAAATTTGCTAAAACCTACCCTGTCGTTCTCCTTGCTCGAAACCCCTCAAATTACGAAAACATCGTGAAAGAAATCCAAGGCTCCGGAGGTCAAGCAATCGGCATCTCAACCGACGTGTCCTCAGCCCAATCTGTAGCCAATGCCTTCTCTGAGATACAAAAAGAGTTCAAGGGGAAGAAACTGGCGGCAGCTATTTACAATGTCGGTGGGAGGTTTGTAAGAAAGCCATTTTTGGAGTTAACTCTGGAGGAGTATGAGGCAGGATATGAGGCTAATGGGTAGGTTTCATGATAATGCTTGGTTGTGGGTTTAGGTGCTGATAGATGTGGTTTGCAGAAAGGGATTCTTCCTCTTTGCGCAAGCTGTTCTCCCTCTACTTCTCGAGTCCGTCGAGACGTCACCTCACCCACCTTCATTGATCATTACTGGCGCTACTGCATCACTCCGAGGAAGTGCAACTATGTCTTCCTTCGCCAGTGGCAAGTTTGCATTGAGAGCAACCGGGCAAAGTCTGGCGAGAGAATTTGGGCCCAAGGGCGTTCATGTTGCGCATGCTATTATCGATGGCGTTATTGATATCCCGAGAACGAAGGAATGGCCGGTTAATGGCGGTGTTGAGGACGGGAAGATTAATGCTGATGCGGTAAGTTCATACATCTGAAAGAGAGGCGGAGCCATTAACGGCTTGTCGTTCCAACCTTCATAAATCCAGCATGCTAACCGTGGCACGCATTAGATTGCTGATTCTTACTGGTATCTTCACACCCAACCTAGGTCACATTTTACGCAGGAACTAGGTATGTATTGCCAAGTTATAAATGAAATATACAAAACTAATGTCTTGACAGACGTCAGACCATATGTTGAGAAGTTCTAGATAGTAAAATAAGCTCATTACATAGTCCTGATGATAATTGAATCTTGAATCCATGGAATCCCTTGAACCCCGCCAGTACATGGAGAGAACAACGTGACATTAAAGAGAAAGTATATTTCTCACCATCAAACTCTACTTCTTCAGAGATTGAAATCTAGAGGAAAGTCTGCAGGCGAGCAAACCCGCTTCCGAAGAATTAGGCCTTTTGTTTCCTCTTCGCTAACCGTATACCGCGAAAGCCATGAAACCCAGTAAAGGAGATTGACGCGGAGATAATATAGCGATGAGTAAAGATATAATCTGAACTCGATCATGAGACTGCTTTTTCACGTTAGTAGGAGGGCAACGGCCCCAAAGCAGATGTATAGCAAAACACACCACGCCGTGCAATGAGCACAACTTTGCTTCGGGAAGAACCTCCCATGGACCTCCCGAAGGAGCATTTCACAAAAGACCAGACGTGCGAGCACGGAGGATGTGAAATGGCCATAAATGTTTTGTCATTCCTATGTCTACCACGTCCAGCCAGCACCTGCCAGCCTCCAAGTGCAAATAACAATCATGCCAAATACGCCCGACCATACCACATTTATGCCTTCGACTTCAGCTTCTCCTTGATTTCCCGGCCAATCTTGATGCGCTCCAGTATGCTCTCACGATCCTTGTCAAGCTTCAACTTTGTGATAACGACCTTCGATGGGTGGACGCCGATGGGGACTGATTGACCAGATGACTTCTCCTTGACAACTCGCTCGATGTGGACGATGTACTTGAGACGGTAGACGGAGGTGATCTTGCCCTCACGGCCCTTGTTGGAACCTCGAACAACGAGAACTTCATCGTCCTTTCGGATTGGGATTGAGCGGACCTGACAACTGGTTAGGCAAATGCAAAACTTGCGGAATGAATAGCACAAACGTTGTACTTCTCTCGGAGCTCTTTGCTTAGAGGTGCGCTCATGATTGTGCGTCTCACGCTGGAAGGCGCATCGAAATGAGCCTTGCGGGACTTTCTCCTCGAAGAGGCAGTGGCTGGACAGACAGAATGTCAGTCGTGGATTTAGAGGGATTGGGTAGATTCGAAGGCTTCAAATCCTGGTATAAAGCGCGGAGTACATACAGGTATTGATCTTCGTCATCTTGGCAGAGGTTGCTGGATGAACGCGAAGAAATTTGTCGTGGTGGTTGTCGTTGATCGCAAATCGTAAATCGTAAAAGAATTTCTGCAATGAAGTTTGTGTGCGAGCTTACCTAATCACCCCATAAATTAGCGAACGCACGTGCAGCTGCGCACGGGTATGGTGTTTGCCGAGTTAATACCGAAGTTTTCAACCACCTCCTTTTGGAAGCATTACAACTGGCAACCATCCTCCTTCTTCAGAGCCGATTCACAATTGATATTTATGGTGATGGAGATTCCCTGTAATACTATCCTCTATGTCTAGTCGGGGTCTCTGCAAAACATCGCGTTGAATTATAACAAATCAACCAGCTGGACCGTCTTGAAGGAATTATTGTCAACCGCCAACAAAGCATGAGATCCCGGAGGGATTAGAAAACCAAGTGGAGATTCCTCACCGGTCAATCATAACAAACATAGGTCGATATTACATAAAGGCTTGTTACTTGTTTGGGGATCATGTGAAGTATTTTGCATTGATTGCATGCCATTTAAATTTCAATGCAAGTTTTGTTTTTGGGTTTTCCTGTACTATTTAATTCCCATATTTCCAAGCACAAAGAGCCTTTCAAACCAGAGAAGGGACAGTTCGGCCAGAAAGCACGCAGCCCACTAGTGGCCCAAGGTCCAACTGAAGTGATTTCCCTCACCCAGCGCTTATATTTATAATAACGGAAATTTTCCATTCGTTGTAGTATTTTCTAGGCGCCGGGGATAAACGGAAACCCAAATGAGCTGTTTAAGAGAAGGTAATATACCCACAATAGGATAGTGATTTAGACTTTTAAAGTGGTCTATGGAGCCCTCTCTTTAAATCAATATCAGGTACCGGTATATAATTTCCAGTCAACGAAGCTGAGCTACTTTGCTACTGTGAGATATTCTCAGGAACCCGGCGAACCCGGCACTCATCAGAAAATACCGCACTGGGTAGATACAACAGACAAGGCGAGTACCCAGGTAGTTTCTCATTTTTGACATACATAATGAACATCTTGACGTCACCCACGGGTAGCCAATCACGAATCTGAGGCTCTACATTCTCCGCCTTCACTCCTCAACATGCCAATTACCTTCCTATGATTCATACCTCTACAGGAGAAGATCACAGACTTCAAACCAAATATCGATGATTCCGGATAAGTAAAATAATTATTGGTCAAGCAGCAAACTAGTCTTCAAGTGATGTTCTATCCCCACAGTTCGACATCTCTCGACTTGCTCTTATTGAGGAGGTATGTATGAGGGAGAACCAGGGCTACACAGGCAGAAGAGAAAGGAGTTGGTTAAGACCGAAAACCCCGGGGTCTAGCTTCTGCCCTGAACTTTCATTCGCTAATCATATTTTACTCCAGCTTTGTGACCGCCGTCAAGGATGGAATTTGAGAGAAATTTAAGTACTATTTTGTCATAAATTGAACGGATAAGAAGATTAAGTCAAGGAAGAAGGTCATCAGATCGGTAGGGGATTAGAACTCTCCTAAAGCCTGCATTTTCACGGGCAAGGATACGCACCAAGAAACTCGCTTTCAAGCCCATTTTGTGAAGTTGTCCTAGTACAACGTTCCACCTACGATTTTCCATGTCGCCGGGAACTCATAAGTATGCTGCCAGCGGAGCGCGATTTTCAGACGAGCCATCTGACCTCTCCCGAAAGCCTCACTTTCAGATATTTGCCTCACATCAGATATCCGATATTAAAGGACACTAAGCAACAGCAAACACGATTGCTTCGAAACTTATCTTGCTCCATAGCCGAACTTTCTCATTATGTCGTCGGCACACATTGAAGACGCGGCCCGTACAACTGGCTATGACGCCCGACGATTGCACACCAATGAAATGGAAATTGGTGTAACTGATGCGGTGCAATGGCACGTCCAAAGGCATGTTATGTCTCCAAACCCCATTTCCCAGCGAAAGCTCGATTTCGAGCATGCAAGACCTAGGTGGATCAGAGAAATGGCAGCTGAAGCTCTTGGGGTATTCTTTTATGTGTAAGTGCTGAACTGTTACTTGTTTCCTGCAGTTGCAGGTAATCCTTGCCTCATAACACAACTAACGCAGGCAGTTATCCTGGGATTGCCTCCACGGCCAGCTTTTTCATAAATGACACCCAGCCGGCGTTTGGCTCAATATTTCAAATTGGTTGGGCTTATGCCATGGGCATCGCATTTGCCATTATAACGTGTGGTTCAACTTCTGGTGGCCATTTTAACCCAGCAATCACGCTGTGCTTTGCAATTTGGAAAGGGTAAGACACTCACAGTATAAAAATCATTGTGGCAATCCCGCTAAAAAAAATAAGGTTTCCTTGGGCAAAAGTGCCGAGATACATATTTGCCCAGATGTTTGGTTCATTCCTTGCGGGTTTGATTGTGGTTGGCCAATACTATCCGCAGATGTCGTCACTTGCAGCTAAGTTTCGATCAAGAGGCCAAAGCCCAAATTCATTAGGAGGTCCCGGGAGCATCCTTTGCAGTTTTCCAGCACCTACGGAGACCAACTATGGCTATCTGTTCTTCATTGAGTTTTTCGTTGACAGCCTTATTGGGTGAGCCATATATAAATCGGAAGGACTACTAGAGCAGGCGGGACTAATAAGTTACAGAATAATTATCTGGGCTGTCTTAGACCCCGCCAATCCTTTTGTGACCCCGGCAAGCGCCCCGTTCATTATAGGCATTGCCTACGCCAAGTAAGAACAACCAATTTCTTTAATTCAGTTTTACCGTGCTCTGAAGACTCAGTTCCATGCAGCATGTACCACTAAAAGACTTAGAGCAGCCTTTTCTGTCCCAGATTATCCCGAAGCAGACTGAGTAGAAATATGCTGACTCCCCAATCTTATAGCATGGTCTGGGGCTTCGCAAACGTTACAATCTCTACAAATTTGGCTCGTGATTTTGGTACTCGAATTGTGGCAGCAATATTCTATGGTGGTGATGCGTTTGGCGACTACGCCGCCATCTCTATTCTGGCGAATGTGCCAGCTACGATTTTCGCCACAGCCATATATGAACTTCTCCTCAGAGATAGCTTTGCAATAATTGCAAAGGGTCATAACGTGCACGAAGATGGAGAGGAAGGTTTGACGCGCCATTTGACGAAAACCGGAACATTAGAGGGGATTGCGGATAACATAGCGAGAAGAGGGCAAGTGAGCAGCGATGAGTCGTACGAGAATGCAAGAAAAGAAAATTCCCCGGTCTGAATGTGGTAGATATAAGCTGCAACAATAATGAATAATAGTCAATGACTTCCAAAACTCGAAGTCTCAAATCAGTTATGATGACAAAGTAGCAAGGTTGGTTTTAGAACTGGGAGTCTGACTCTACGTACTCGGTCCGGTTTTTCGTGAGGCCGTGGAAATTATTAAAGGCCAGTTGAGGTACTCACAGTAGGACAGTAACCCACAAATATCGTAGTAATTAGTCTCTTTTCGCTTTAAGAAGCGCCTTTCGTAATATTTCGCTTAGTAAAGGTGAGTGATTTTGCTCCTGTGATGTATCATTAACCCTACCCTGAGTACATGGGTCTGGAGAGAGTTGAATCGTGTAAACGAATATTTTTAGCGAGGGAAATGAGTGGACTTGAATGGGTTGGTTTTGGACTTGTGATAGATCATCTCCTGAGTCTTGAGGGACTCGTGTGCTCCCCTGGATTACATAAGCGAGGCCAGGAACTTCCAGGTTCGTTCGGGAAAATACTTTTGGAGGGGCCCGAAAGGCAGGAATTTTGCGAAGCCCACATCTGCCTGCTTTCTTGAACGTTGCACATCAGGCGCGGCAAGATGGCGACAAGCTCTTCACGAAACCAGCGTCGCTGAAGTCGTATTTTCAGATTTGCCATCTCCCTTCTTTTTCGCATCTTCGTCCGCTTCCGCTTCCGTGCCGCCATTCTTTCGACGGTACTTTTCCTGCCATCAGCTTGTCTCAGCTGCCATGACTTCTTTCCAGCCTGTTGCGGCCGATGATACTGAGTCTCAATCGGCCGTTAATGACTTCACGCCGACTTTCTACATTGGCCATCATGAGTCGAAACGGCCGTTGCCTGTCACAGACTTTGTTCTGCGACAGGCTCAGGACGTGGGGGTAAGTTCCAAGCTCTGCTGCAAGCTACAAGCTGCTCCATTCGCCTTGACACCACGTTTACTAACACTGGCTCTAGTATGACATGCTCACCAGCCCTATTACAAGCCCTCATTTCCACTCGAGGGTCTTGACTCTGGTGTCCTCCTACTTCTCCGAATTGGCACAGCTTGACTCTCTCGGAAAATCGCCTGCTACGAGCACCCCGCCTGCTCCAATCATCCCTCCCCTCAATCCTGTCGATACCCCATTGACCCCCAGCGATACGCTCTCTCAGATCATTGCATATTCCAGCCCTTGGATAGACTTGTGCTCACCTGATCCATTGATTGCCAACATATCGCGCCAAGTTCTAAACATCGAAATAGCATACGCTTCCTTTTGTGGAGTTGGCCACATCATTATACCAGGCCCGAGGAACTATAGCAGTGGATCAGAGGATAACAATGGACTCATCCAGTATGCTCGTGCGATACAAGAAGCTCTCACTATTGGGAGCTACATTCAGATGGCGATTCAAATTCCTATGTATGGGCATGACGACGTGAGAGAGATGACAGGCGACCTTCAACCCTTTGCTAGAGAACAATACCCACACGAAAGGCCAGAGGAAAACAGGGAGATTGATCTATTTGAGACGTGGGATGCATGGAACTATATTCGGGGTGTTTGTAAATACAATTCGAGACTTTCAGTAGGTAAGAAACCAATACAATCCACTTTTCATATCTTGCTGGCTTGTGAGGCACGATCCAACACAACCATGAGGGTTGAGACCCTTCGGAGTTATACTCAGCTCTGGAGGTATTTCTTCCGCTCTACTGAAGAATCCCGGGTGAATAGCTCCAATTGCTAATGTTTGGGTGCAGCTCTTGGACTGCCTCGCCAACTTCCAGTAGAGTCTCTACAGTCGCGTTGGTTTGCTGAGCCATTAAGACTACTCTCGTTCACCCGGTCAACATTCCTCAAAAACAAGGGTGGCCACCCGGTTCTGAGCAAGAGTCACCAAAATCTTGTTTCCAGATACATGCGTCTCAAACAACCTCCCTGGCTTTTACTATCTGATGTTGGACCTGTTCCTGGCCTGGATGATCCCACTCAACTCACAGATATCGCCGATGGCTTTCCGTCTCCCAGCTTTGTTGAAGATGCATCTAGATCTGTTTCTGTGTCCCCTACGCCTGCTGAAGCGGCAGGGTCTTCGTCCAAGGACTCGCAAAAGACGAAGCTCAAGGTGAAAGACCCGGCAGCGCATCTCATTTACATGAGATATCTCCAAAGAAATCAGCCCCCAAGGACAGCCATCGAGAGATTTGGAGCTGGCTATCAAGATTATCTTCAAGCTCCTCTTCAACCCTTGACTGATAATTTGGAGTCTGTGACATATGAAGTTTTTGAAAAAGATCCTGTCAAATATGACTGGTACGAGCGTGCTATTGCTCACGCACTGTCCAATTGGGCCCCGCAGGGCAAACCTACTTCCAGTCCTAGTGGTGCGGTTGTAATTGCTGTTGCTGGTTCTGGACGAGGACCATTAGTCACACGTGCTCTGAACGCAAGCCAAGCAACAGGCGTAGCTGTGGAAGTTTGGGCCGTTGAGAAAAACCCCAACGCTTATGTGCTGCTTCAGAGACACAACGAGGAGGATTGGGGTGGCGTTGTCAACGTGGTCAAAAGCGACATGCGTGCTTGGAAAGGTCCTCTTCGCAGTTCAACGGGGCCAATCGGGCATGCGATCACCACTACCACAACGGCTCCCGAATCACCGCATGGCAAAGTCGACATTCTTGTCTCAGAACTTCTTGGCTCTTTTGCCGATAACGAGCTTTCCCCAGAATGTTTGGATGGTGTGCAACATGTTCTAGCACCCGACTTTGGGATTTCTATCCCTAGCTCTTACACCGCCCATTTGACCCCCATCTTGGCTCCACGTTTGCATGCAGATATCTCACATAGGGCAATAACAGACCCTACTGCTACAGAAACGCCGTATGTGGTTATGTTACATGCTATCGATTATTTGGCAACTTCTGTTCCGGACCATCCTCGCATTCAGCAAGCTTGGGAATTTGTGCATCCTTTACCCGCATCTACGTTAGCTATCGCGGAGGCTCGAAGAGGGGGCGGTGTAAGTGGTGGCGGTGGCGGAAGCATGTCTGGTGGAGATGGTGCTAATGAGCACAATACTCGCTATGCTAGGTTGAAATTTATCTGTAAAGACAGAGGCGTGGTAAATGGGATAGCAGGATATTTTGAGGCTGTTCTTTATGACGACGGCGAAGACAGCAAGGTGGAGCTGAGCACGAGGCCGGACACTATTGACGCAAAGAGCAAGGATATGATATCATGGTTTCCCATATACTTTCCTCTCAAGGTACGTCCAAAGCACACTTATACGGAAAGAAAATTATTAACTAAATGGACAGAATCCCCTATACTATCCCGATGACTCGGAGCTGGAAATAAGCATTTGGAGACAAACGGATGATAGAAAGGTTTGGTATGAATGGCTTGTGGAAGCTTTTGTGACGGTTGGGCCAGAGAAGAGGATGAGGCTGGGGATGAGCGAGGTTGGAACCAGTCGCAAAGTAGGCTGTCTCATGTGATGATACCAATTTACTATTTCATAGAACAATTGGGAGGGTAATGGTGTGTCATTTAGTCATGAAATGTGTGACGTTCCTAATGTTCATGACCTCGCCAAGACCTAGTATCAAAAAGGCATTTTCTGTCATATTTAGCAAACAGTCTTGCTCTTAACGCCTTGCCCATGGACATTATTTTTGGTCGAAAATCGAAAGGCTGTCCGTGCTGAAATATTGCCTCACTTGTAATTCAGACAAAAATCCTCCCCACCTATCAGTATCTTAGAGAGTAGAGTTCTTCATCCCCAAACTCCATCAACCCTCCATTTTCGTATCCCCATTGTTTTGGTTCGCGCCCTGAATCCATAAAACATTGTTGCATCTAGACACAAGCATTAGCTGAAGTTCTTCCAACGTGGCCTCCTGTTGCTTGATCTTCCTTCCTTAAGCTCCATGCTTTTCCCACCAGAGTTGCGGGGTAAGTGCTCTACCTGAAAGAACACACCTCCAACATACCTTATCAAGACCTGTCCCAGCACGCTTGTCATTTGTTGATCGATCCACTCCTCTGCGCCCGACAACTGGATGTTCATATAACTGTCGATGCTCACAAGGCGGCCCTTGTACTCGGTTTGACCCCATTTGAGACGGATAATGACCTCCTCATTAACACTGCGATTTTAACTATCAGCATCCCCTTCTAAATCCATACTCTTTCCCAGATAGTTCGCAGAGCGGAAAGACGTACAGGTTTTGCAGCATCGGCCGCGGGTTGATGGGCATGAACTAGAAAAGCCGTCAGCTTCAATACGAATATAAATTGAAATATGCAGCAAAGGGCTCCGATTGCATACGTTACTCATTATGGCGGTTGGAGAAGGACTGTAGTTGAAGTCGCGTCGGGAATATTTTGTGCGCGTGCCTTGGGCTAGAAATCTTGAGGCTGTGGACTAGCTTGCTTTAGAGAGGAATTCGAGGTCAGTGCTGCTTTTGGATGGAGTTTTTGTGGTTTAGCGAGTGCGCAAGGCTGGAATTTAGTAACAAGGCTATGGGTATATGGGTATACAATTTGAATGTTCAACGGACACAAGAATTTTATAATTTAAGTTGGAAAGCCTAGAGAACAACCCTTTGAATTTGTGCGTCACTCATTAAAGTCCTTTACCAACATTTTCAGGAAACTTCAAAAACCCATAGACTCCAGGAATTTGAGCACGGCTCATGTACACAGGGAAGCAGAACATTGACACAATTTTGTTTGTATTCCAGCCTAGGAGATTTAGTTTCTTCTAATCTCCCACTTCAAGTCCTTAATGCTGACTTCATCCCCTGCTTTCTCATCGTAGTCAAACCAGTCTCCTTCTGTGAGATCAATGGCAGTAAATTTGCTCCCTGAATCAATGCCGGTGACCAACCATTCTCCCTAATTGATCGTCAGCATTGAATAGTGAAACCCAATGATTTTTTTCATACTTCTGGTTTGAATTCCGTGAATTCCATACCTCGACAGTCAAATTCAAGCACCTTCTGGCGCGTCGGTGGAGAAGCCTGCTGGTATGCAATAGGGGGTGCTTTTATAGTGGCGGAAGATTCTCTCTATTAAAGTTTTAGTAAGGCGTAAATAGCTAGCTAGAAATCTCTTGCCTTGCACGACTTGCACTTCCAAACAAAGTTTGCCTCTCCTCGACTGCCGCTCATATCGTTGGCTTCCTAAAGTAGCCTTTAGTTCTGTACAAGAGGGGGGAAGGAATAGGTCAAGGCTACTTACGAAACGGCTAACACTGACAAAATTCGGATGAATTTCTCTGCAAGAACCGCACTGGACTTTGAAAGTGTACCAGAATGGGTTATCAGCAGTGTCGTCGGGCCTCAGCTCCGTAACTCTAAAGATTGCACAGGTCAGCAGATCTGAGATGCAGAACATGATTTATGCATTTCACTAACCCGGTCAAGTCTGCGGTCAGAGTGAGAGTTAGCATCGCTGATTCGTGAAGGTGCCTTTGACTGATGATATTCTCCCGTTGTCGCTGTCATATCAAGTTGTGCTGGTAGCGGGGTTAAATGGTGGGAGAGATTAAATATTGCTAAAGCGGCACGGCAACTCCTTTGATCCACCTCGAAATCATCCGATAGCTGACCTCAACCGGTCATCCAACGTTTACCAACTCCTCAATTGCGGACAACTCACTGGTCCGGCCATTCGACGACACAATTGCTCTAACGCGACACTCAGCAGCATGATACTATCATGCAAACTATCTGGTCTCGCGCTGCGCAGGCCAAATCCTCGTGCCGATGTAGCTCCTGTCTTCACACCGCGACGACCCTAGCTCGTCGAGCCACCACCGCTGTGAGCAAACGGCGGGTCACGGCTGGAGACGTATTTACGGCATTTTATTCAACAATTCTAGCTACTGCTGCTGTCGCAGATGCAAGAAAGAAAGACGAGAGGAGAAAGGAATGGGACCTGGTGATTGCTAAGGCCAAAGCTGGATTACCGATTGACGATTCTGCGGTACCACCACGAACAGAAGGACAAGCAAGATCTGAGTTAGTGGAGTTGAAGCATGGGGAGGTACAACCGACAGACTTCCCAGCGTCATCAATTCCGCGGGGACAATTGCATCAGACCTTAAGAATGCTCAAGAAACAGCTCAAGGTCAACAACGAGATCTCGTCGAATGACTCGCAACTTTTCGAGCATAATGGGGTTCAATATGACAAAGATGATTTTCGATCGCTACCTTCCATTAAATTCAACCCCCGAGATCCAAAAAAGTCAATTCATTTAGAGAAAATGGAAGAAAACGTGCGGAACCTGGTCAATCGATTGCTTTCAATAATTAAATTATCCCGGCCCGAAAACCTCTCCAGAAGCTCAGCAGACTCCGGTGTTTCGCTCGAAAGAAGGCAAATAGCTGGACGAATAGCAGAATTGAGAGCTTCTTTCTATACATCACCAGCTTATGCCTGGAAGGGAACGGAGTCTGCATATGAGCAGCGAACCTCATTGCATCGGGCCCTGAGTACGCTCCTCTCCAAGGTGGAACCTGGCCACCCCGAAATTGAAATAGTAGTGGCAAAGATATGTTACAACTTACTCGTTTCCACCGTTCCGCCAAGTATTGCAACATACAATATTTTGATTCGAGAATTTACGCGATTACAGCGACCTGATCTGACCGAGATTGTGGTGAAGGGATTCCTGAGCGAGAGTGTACTTAAACCTAATGAGCGAACGGTCAGGCTTATCCTGGATCATTATATCACCTCAAAGGACTTTTCGGGGTTTCGAGCTATTGTCAGGCGGATGCGCGGGCTTGACCTTTCTATGAAGCTGAAGAGAATGCCTCTTGACTACGTCTTCAACGAAGAATTTCCGAATCAAACGCAATGGGCAATGACACACAAAGTCATTCATCGAGGAAATTGGTTGTATCAAAAGATGGATCGAACCACTGGATTATTCGACACCCTTTTGAACGGAGCTCTAGAGTTGAATGCTCTTTCGTACGCTGTTCGATTTATCCGGGCAGCCCTTCGGGAGGGCCACGAAGTGCAAACCCCGACTCTCGTCCGAGCTATCCAAGCGTGTGTCATTCGAAGTGACTATAAAGCAGGTATTAAACTGTTAAATGCCATCTTATCAGCATGGGAAGAAAGTCTCCATTCTAAACCCGTGCAGCTAACTTCAGACCTCCGATGGGGATTGCATCGCCTTCTTGCTCTGTGTGGTTTCGATTCGTCTACCAAATTTCAAGCACTGCCAAGTTTGCACCCCATAATATCACAGGAGGTTTTGCGTACCTTGTTACGGCACATGCGTCTCGAGTCGATAAGTGACTCCTTAGGTGTCATCGCTGATCGCCTATGTTGCGTGGAATTAGCTCTTACGCGGCATGAAGATACTGAGAGCATCGGGTCAACCGATGAGCCTAATCACTCAAGTGCGGGAGACGAGGCTTTCAAGGAAGCTCGGGGCCTTTTAAATCAGTATTCCAAAACCGACAAATGGCACGTCAGAAGGCAAGAAGCGCGCCTTACCGAACGTCGACGAATAATACTCCAGTCCATCAGCGCTAGATTGGCGAATCAGGCCAAATGGATTGAAGGTGCTGTTGAAGAAACAAAGATCTTATTCAGCATATATCGAAAGTTGTCAGCGGAATCAAGGAAAACCTACAACAAGTCACTCGGGAAAAGATCTCGAGATGTTACAGTTGCCAAGCAGCTCACCCTTCTTTCTAAGCTTCTAGAAAGGGATAAAGAATTGGCAATGAACAGAGCAACTCTATCCGAGGATTCCGAGGTCTCAGTTCAGATGCAGGAAGAGAGAGACACTGTAAAGTGGCCAGTCGAGCAAAGTGCAGCACCAGAGCTGAATATCAATGCAGCAGAAGTGAAAGAATGGGCTCCACTGCATTTGCCGGCACCGCAGTCCCTACCAATACCAGCAGAATCGATTCCCGAAATCGGGATCAGTAGCGTCGCTGCATAGACGGCTTCGAGGAGGTGGAGATATGTTGTACTGTATTTGAACATGCGATGATGAAAGGGTTGTATATATCAACAGGCCGCGTGTACATAGAACGGCGTATTTTGGATTGGGGTCACATAGAGGAACGAGGTTTGCATATATAGAGCTGAGCCCAGGCTCTAATACCAAGAATGAAAGAAGTTTGAAGAGCATATTTTTCGCCTCAAGTGAGTCTCGCCATAACAAAGAGGCAACGTTCCTGCTTCAAATTCCCTTCATGCCGTTTCTGGTAAAAGGGGACCTTGGCACCAATTCAATTCAATGCTCGAATTCTTAGATTCGAGTAAGACTACATGAAGAAAGCCAAACAAAATATCAACTTGAAGTTTGATTTCTTTAATTTCCTTAACTATTTTTTCCATCCTCGAAAGGCCTTCTACAACATTGATTCCAATAAATCTAGCTCCTCTCCTTGCACCAACTCACACTCTAAACATATGTTGTATCTCGTCCCAAATTGGAACTTCGCTGTTTATTTGAGCAATTGAGAGCAAGAGGCAGTCAATGATGCCCCATGATAGGCAGCACTTCAAATAGCTTCCCAGGGGTTAATGTAGCTGCAGATTGTTAGGAAAGGGCGTGAATGCACTGCCAAACGAGTCTTGTCACATGGTCCATCACTTCATCGGGCAGTTTCTGACTTTCTGATTATTGGATAAATTCGAATGTATTCGTAAGAAAGTAATATATACCCACACTAGAGTAGTAACTCACAGCTTACAGTTGTTTGCCAGCTGGTCTACCCTTACCCTGGTAACTAGTTTTACAGTCAAAGGAGCTGGGTAATTGTGCTACTGTGGCGCATTTACATTGCCACATTGGATTCTGCTAGGAGCTTGGCCATTAGAAAAAAAAACCAGACAGAAATGAACGTTCAGAAATACACTACCTAGAGGAGCAACTCACGCGTTACAATAAGGAGTCTCTTTTCATATTCATAATTAGGACACATAACTGCTCAACTTGGAACCCAACACCCAATAAAAACCGGACGGAGTACATAGGGACTGCAGGATGTCACGAGAGAGGCAATTTTCCACTAAATAGATATTGTTCAAACAGTCCTAATTTCAGGAATAGTAAATTAACTGCATTATTCGCTCAATTATGTCATTTGTTGCTACTTCTCAACAAGCCAGCGTTCAAAGAAGTGAACAAAAGGCTGAACCAGCCAAACTAACTAAGCCAACCCGTGACCACTTAATCTCAACTACATAAACTCGTCACGGCGTTAAGAAAATAGTATGTACATGAAGCGAAACATGCTCAAAATACGATCTGCAACACCGATTAACGCAAAATAACAACTAAGAAGGCTATCCCAAGCAAGGCACTCAGACTTGCTTTTACCGTTGTAGATCCGCTCTTCTTAGTTGATGTAGACGTTGGAGCCGAGCTAGTTGTGGTGGCAGCGCCTGAACTTGAGTTTTGGCCGGTCGGGGTGTTACTTTGATCATCCGCAAGAGGTGAGATGGCCAGTCCCGAGATTGGAACACCATTGCTGTTCTTCACCACTTGGCTAACGGTGGTAGTTGTCACAGAAACTATCTTTCCATTATTAGGATTCGAGATGCCATTGTCGATGAGAGTTTGAGCACCAGAAGGAATTGCTGGGATAGTGAAGTTGTTTGCGAAGCCTGAACTACTAATAAGTGACGAGGAGCATTTGGGCGGAACTACTGTAGTGTTCTTGGCTACAGTGTCTTGGAGAGCAGTGACGTTAAGGGTATTGTATTGCCCTTGAAGAGCATCATAATCGGAAAGAAGCTGTGCAGAGCCATCAGAGTTTATCGTAACTAGGCCATAATTCGAAGGTTCCTCAGAGAACTCGTAAACCAAACCACCAGAGAGTACAGGGGTCATCAGTGGCCCGTAGATTACTGGGACTTCTGTAAACACTCGAGGGCTGGGCACGTTACATCCATATTCAGAGAAGAAAACAGGGACGCTCGTGTTACTGAAGTCGGCGACGAGGACATCATATCCCGAGGTAGTAAATGACGAATCACCACACCAGGAGTAGCTGTTGAGGGCGAAAAGGTCACTGCGAGAAGGATCGGAAGCATCGCCGGTTCTACAACGAGTTAGCATTATGTTTTTTCCGAGGAGGGAGAAGGCGGCAAGCGGATTAAACTTCCTCTCTGCCACCTAGAATAGGAGGTTAGGGGGGAGTAACAAAGGAAAGGGTTGGTTACGTGGTGCACTGGAGGTAATTCCAGGTATCGAGGAGAAGTTCTTGTACATCGGCAGCACTATATCCCACGGGAATGCTTCTGGTAGACTGCTTCGCAATATAATTCTTTAGATCCCTCGTTACAGCCTGAAGATGTCAGAAACAGTTGAGCCACGTATTGGCATTGGCTACTCACTCGCATGTATGGCGGTACAGATTGACCAGTAGGAGCATCGTTGATAACCTCATTGCCGGCGAAGAAAAGCAGGGTGTTTGGATAATTCTTAAAGGCCTCGACAACGGCAAAAGTCCGATTCAAATATGATGCATCGTAACTTCCCGATGGGTTGCTTCTATCAATGCTCTCGCCCGCCAGCGGAGAGTTGACATCAATTAACATATATATTCCAACCTGCCATTTGTTAGTCCCGGTCGGAACCCTGTTCCAGCAGGTCGTTCGAATGGGAAACTTGCCGCATTGAAAATCGAAGCGCAGTTGTCATGATTAAGATCAGGGTCCACGTTATAGACACGAATGGCGTTGACGCCTAGACGTTGCATCAAGGCAGCATCCCGTAGGCAAATGTTTCCGTCGCTCAATGGATCGATCCCCGAGCTTGGATTGTATCCTGACGATCCGCCGGGTTGATAGGCTACGCCGAGCAGCTGGAATCGATTGCCCGTCTTGGGATTGACGAAGTCGGAACCTTGGATTTCTAGAGGCTCAACGGCGACCACGGCACTGGCGCAAAGTGCAAGTATTGCGCATCGCAACTGGAGCAGAGAAAGGTATCAGCGGGGGGCCTCACTAGCCATTTGGTAGGCCAATGGCCACCTCATCAACGGCTCGTCGCATTTAGGTGGAGGCTTGAGGTTCCACGAAGGCGGTAGACGTACCATTCGAGCCATGGTAAATATCGGGCTCTGTCTCATCTACTCGCCAAAAGTTCCCCAGATGTCGCGAGCCCGTGCAGCGGCTGCGTGCAGAAAGAAGTATGGAAAACGAAGGTATTTTGCAGTCACTGATGAGAAGAAACGTAAACGAGTGTATGTGTGTTGCCGAAAATGGGTAGCGACGGGGAAGATGAAAATTAATGCGGTCGTGCCTTGGACCAAGACTACAGAAAAAGATGGATGTTTCTAATCTGACTGGTGTTGGAGCTGGAGCTATCGCGAGGTTCCAACTCAAGATGCACCGTTTCCTGAACAGGGATAGAGCATGCCGGCCGGCGAATCAACGGCCGCGGCTTCTTGGCACCATCCCACCATACCTCGATCAATTTCTGGTGCATTTCCAGCTTCTGACTTATAAGTGCAGGGTACGAGTATTGTGAGGCTGCATTTTACGTGTCAATTTTCAGTCGAATCGACTTGAGACTGGAACTTGGAACTTAGAACCTGGAGACCTGGAGCCTAGAACCGAGAGCCCTTCACAGCGTCACGAGTGCAATTCAGAACGACTCTGGTTTTGATGCAATCTCCTTTTTAACGTGACCAGATCCTTCGGTAACGCCTGTCTAGGAAGTACAAATGCTGAGCCCACCAGAGACAATTACGAATATCTATTTGTAAGGTTTTAGACACCAATTAGCACGCCACAAGCTGTGTCGTTGCCCAACAAATGCCCAAGCCTGCAACTGCCAAATCATTCATCCCAACCTCTAACCTTTAAACTCCTCCACCTTGCTCTGAGCCAAACGACCGGGGATCAGAGCGAGCGGCACGATTCCACTGACGTGCATCTCGGGGCCATACACATGCATATCTAAGTTCAATTCCTGTCCGACAGCCTTGATGTTCTTCAGGCCTTCCTGATAGTTGGGACCAGCACGTCTGACCCAGATTTGAACCTTGTGCTCAATCAATTGAGAGCTGAACTCCTTGAGAGCTCGGATGACACCCTTGAAGGTCGATACAACATTGGTGAAGTTGGCAATACCTCCTCCGATAAAAAGAACCTTGCCCTCGGGGTAGACAGGCGCGCGGAGCATGAGGTCAATGACTGTGCGTGCGTAGTGGAAAGTTTGAGTCTCGGTTGGAGCTCCTGAGTATTCTCCGTAGTTGGCAAGCTGGTCGGCAAAACCACTGCTAGCAATGGCATCGGCATACACAACAGAAGCACCACCACCAGCAACCAGTGTCCATACTCGGCCGCTGGAGTTTAGGACAGTAAGCTTCAGAGAAGCACCAGTCTTTGCGTCAAGTTCGGCGATATAAGCTTCCTCTTTGCTCATCTCACGACCGAATGGAGCTGGGAATTCCATAGGTGGGCCGGCATCAATGTTGACCTTTCCATCAGCTGCCTTGACAGCAGCCATCCCAAGGGCGGCCGGCGATCGCGCAACAGCCCATTTGACGCCGCACTCAAACTCAGCAGTTTGATCAAGCTTAGCAGCCAAATCTAAGAAATGAACTTCAGCGGAGGTGCCGCTGGCGTTAGGGATGACAACCAGTGGGTTGATTTCGAGGTATGTGAATTGGCAGTCGACGTAGACGGCGTACAGTCGAGTGATGAAGTCTACCAGAACGTTGTGCACACCCTTTGGAACCTTCTTGAGAAGTGTGGTGGCAATCTCATTATTTGAAGGGTATTCTGAGAGGTCGACAGGAATAAGAATTTTCTCGGCTTTGGCATCGACATCACCAACATCGACACCTCCCTCGTGTGTGAAGAGAATCCAATCGCCCTAGCAAAAATAAGAGTTAGCACGTGTCGAACAATGCCAGCCTGTGATTGGAGCAAAAAAGTTTCACGGAGTAACGTTGGACCAGGGTTTTTGGCAGTTGCAGAGCCATGGAAGTGGAAGAGGTTGCGCATGTGCAGATGCAGGTACAAAATATGAGGCTGGATCTGATCGGTTTGACAGGAATTTGTGGGCCTTTTGAGATGAAGCTTCTAGCTTCCGCTCGCCCGCTGGCTGTATCCGAACCGAAAT
>JAAMPI010001061.1:0-20463 GCA_013054445.1 Cudoniella acicularis
CAATTGCCAAAAGCTTCCTCTTATTTACGAAAGGTTTAGGACGAGGTCTCGAGTTAAAACCACAAGCATGTGGTCATTGAGCAACACTGAAGACATACAGGAGGGGGCGATCAGAGAATGAAAGTGCTGCACGGAGTTCTGCTAATAGTGCCCCCACGCAAGTCATTATGTTGAACAATGTGAATAAAAATGACATGCAACTCTGCAGTGTGACATTTTGGAGAGCGTTGATGAACACCTGCTGTGTTGGGAAGAAAGAAGTCAAAGACGAGATAGTAAACAGGTTGCACAACCTAGGTCACATAGAACACTGCAGTCGCCACTTTGCGATCTGGCTCCTGTCTCAAATCGGCAGCGATGCCGATGCTGTACATCATCAACAGTCCGAGCTAAGTTCAACAGTTTTTACTTTCAGAAGGCTGGATCTAAATCAATCGCTGGAGTGTCAACATCTTATTGAGCTTATTGACGTGACACCACTTGGGAGCACTAGCATGGTTCATGAAGGTTGAACTTCCCACGCTACCTAGATCGTTGGCTCGCGAAAGAAAAAGGCCGATTGCTGTCGTCGCACATCCCCCTGAACTGCGGTGAAAGGCTTAATGGAATCAATCCAGTTGACTATACTCCCACACTACTTGCTCAGAACTTTGAAGCCAGGATGGAAAGTATCACATTCGAATATTTCCATAGCCTGGACCTGCATGAAATTCCTGCATGGACTAGGGTCTCATGCGAGGTAGCATAAACCCAGGGAATAGATGGGGTGAGGCTCTTAACTCGTAACTGACGATTGTACTCAGACATTGCACCAAAATCTTGTACACCCGATTCCATTCAGAGACGGCCCACTGCATGAGGCAATATATCGGGATACGGAACAATTTCTGATTCTCAGCAAAATGTAACCATCTTAGCTGAGCTGGGAAGCCAAATTCTGCAAGGAAAATGGCCGAAGAACTTGATGGCCTTGCTGTAATGACTTGAGTATATGAACAGCCTCCTCCTCTCTCTAAAAGTTCGGTCGAAGCAAGAAAATCGCTCAGCTATTATTTGAATCGAAGCATTGAACACCCCTCTCTTAATTCACCATGAGTCCAAGTATGATATTTACTTCCGCCGTGGCCGCTGGCCTGTTGGCGTTCACGGTATCCGCTAGCATCACCATGGGAAACGACGGATTGACTCTTCGTGCGAGTGAGTAAATCGTGAAAAATTCAAGATTGAAGCCCTCTGACGATCTCATCAGCGCCAGCCTATTCTTATCTTGGTTGTTATACCGAAGGCAACGGTGTACGGGCTCTTGCGAATTTGGAAGGTGTCAACTACGCAAATATGACAGTCGAAACCTGTGCCAGCCTATGTACATCGAACTACACATTGTTCGGCCTTGAATATGGTGGAGAGTGCTGGTGTGCGAATGTCTTTGGTTCTGGAAGCGTTGCGGCGCCTGCTACCGATTGCAATATGCCATGTGGTGGAAATGTGACGGAAACTTGCGGAGCAGGGAATAGACTCAGTGTCTATTCAACAGTATTTACTCCACCTTCCGCTCCGATTCGTAAGAATAGCCCCGTTCCAGTTTCTACACCAAAGACGAAGTGGAGGGCGAAACAGCCCGTCCAAGCCTGGCTTCTCCATTTCAGTCCTCTGAAGCATATTGAAATAGAAATACGCTGACTTCTGGATCTTCTAGACGTCGCATCTGCCGGCAAATTCACGAGAATTGGTTGCTACACAGAGGGCAATGGCACTCGTGCGTTGTCGGGTGCTCAAGTCTATGACTATGCTGCAATGACGGTAGAGAAATGTGCAGCATTCTGCGCCACAACCCTGTATACTGTGATGGGTGTCGAGTATGGTGGAGAGTGTTATTGCGGAAACCCGGCTTCGTTCAGTGCAAGCGGATCGACATTAGCACCGGATACTGACTGCTCAATGCTCTGCGCTGGGAACTCTACAGAATTCTGCGGGGCCGGGAATCGTTTGGACACCTATCGTAGTATGTAAGGTAGTCTTTAGGGGCCGGCAGAGAGTGAGTTATCTGAAGAGGTTTCGCAATTGGTCGTGGGATAAAATTCCGATTTTGTGCACAACGAAGTTTCGCGCTGTAACGGTGGAAAGGTGGATTTAAGGTGGTGACGCATTTCATGTAAAGATTGAGAGCTTGTCAAGTCATAACACGTCAATAGATATTGGTATATATGTGTGTTGCGTGCCAACAAAAGATGGGCTGTGTCAGCTGTGTCCTTTTAACAGCCGTTTGCTGTAGAGTTTCCGAAATTCAACTGATACAATAAGGTCAGCTTCCCGGATGGTATTCAATATTTCGAGATTTGTTTTGTATGATACCATAATAGCCAAGCAGCCTCGGCTCCCCCGTTACATCGTCTTTCGCATCGAGTAACTGTCGATGGGCTGCTTCTCTAATCTCGCAGGTAGGTAAGCCTCGCGCGATTGCAATATTTCTCCTGGCACAGCTGTATCGTGCTTGAATCTGATGCTCACGAAACGCATCAATTAAGTTGACAGGCAAGAAGAAAAATGCGCTCCTTATCACGGGTTATGGTCCAAATGGTGAGAGTAGATAGTTGACCTCCGTTCGCCGCGGTGCCATTCTTGGGCTGATGAAACAGGAGTTTCTTTTACCACCAGCTTGCTCGTATTGTGGAGATGGCTGTGGCTGATGCCACGACGCGGAATGCTTAATAAAATGCGAAGTGGAAAGGTGGTTATCTATGACTTCGAACAAGTGAGATGCGGATCGGAGAGAAGTCAAAATCTCCAGCTCGCTTGGACATCCTTCCTTCCTTTCTGGAAGACTCCCAGGACCGTGGCAGGTGGTGAAGGCGGGTGCCAGGGTGCAAGGTGGCAGGCAAGGTTGGCGGAGAAACGAAACTCCGACGCTTGCCCCCAAAAAGCTAGTTTCATCTACTCTCCCTCATGAAGCCATAAACCGGATGCTCTGGAGAGCAGTGATAACTTGCTGCACTTGGTGATTTTCTCAGACCACAGAATATAGATCCTCGTAGCGTCGATCCGGCTGAGGTCCGACATGCTTACTGACGGTCCTGGGAGTTGCACAATGCACTGAGCTGGCAGACCTGGGCACGCTTCGCCTCCTTCAATGGAATCAATGCCAAGCGACACCACTAATTATACTCATTTGCGCGTCCTCACTCATCAGTATCAGTAAATCCCCATCCACATCCGTCCTGAACCACGACATCAATGCCCTCCCGTGGGAAGAGACATGCCGCTGCCATCCCATAGAGCAGAGTTGCCTTTCCCAGCAATCGCAACAAAGGGCAGCATTCTCTCGTATTGCGACCTGGGACCATAGATCGCTAAGAAATCCTGCCAGCTTTGCAGATCATACCTCCTTTCAACGACCTGAGCTGCCTTCAACCACAACGACATACGGTAGGACGGTGGTACGGCAGTACGTGGGGATAGAGCTGCCATCCTTCGATGCCACACGCCATCGAGATGCCATCGTTCCTGTCCGATGACACAGGACCAACGTTGTCGTCGAATCGTCCAGTGTTCGAGTTGCCGAGCCGATTCGGACCCTCGTTCGAGAAAGTCAATGGAAACCCCAAATCCTCTTCACACACATCTATGAAGGGCAGCGTGGGTGAGGGCTCGGATCTGTATCTGGATGCTGGCAACAGCAACAGCCGGCAGTTCGTGAATGGTGACGGCTTCTACGACGGGAACTTGAGCCCACTCCCCAACGGACGAGCGAGTGCAGCAGCTGGGACCATAAATCATCGCGCAATGGAAGCACACTATCAGTGAATGGGGGGCTCAATGGGATGAACGGCATGGCCGATAATGGAAGGAAGAGCCCCGGGGCTCAGAATGGGATATCACGACCACTGAACGGCGATCGGGGTTCTGTCGCGTCAACAAATGGATATGTGCACAATACGCCCACTCCTCCCTCAACGTCAGAAACAGAGCCCAAACCCACCATAAACGGCGACGCTGATCCGCAGAAACGCATTTCATTACCGCCGCCCATATCGACCAACCCGCAGAGTACGGGTCCATTAACATATAACTCTTCGCTTCTGCCAGCGACTCCGCAGCCTCCAGAAACTCCTCCCCGAGCAACCACCACATCCCCCCATAGATTCTCCTCCCCGCCATCGTATCCAGCTCCACCAATTCCATCCCCGTCGGCCAGCTCGCAACATCCCGGCCTTACCCAGCTGAAGCACCGGCACACACTGCAAGTGCCCAAAACGACGCCTAGTCGAAGTTCTCGAGACGGGGATGAGGCATTGTATAGCAGTGGAAGGTTTTCGCCAACTGTGGTGGCATCAGGCGTACGACGGGGCTCGCTGAGCCTCAACCGAAGAAACACTCAATCAATACATTCAAACATGCCTCATGAAGAATTACCCCCGGACGAAGATGCCATGCGGTGGGCAGAGGCTGTGAGGCAAAAGAGAGCAAGCAAACGAAGACGCAAGGATGAAGAGGACGACGATAGAGTGGTTGTGGGAACCAAAGTTGACCAGAACCATGTGAACTGGGTGACGGCATACAATATGTTGACCGGTATCCGATTTACGGTATCCAGGACCAATGCCAAATTAAATCGGCCATTAACCGATGCGGACTTTGAGGCTAAGCATAAGTTTTCTTTTGATATGTGAGTATTCGTGAGTAATTGGCATGATGAAACTAATGAAAATAGTACCGGCAACGAACTAACACCATCCGCCAAGTACGACTTCAAGTTCAAAGATTATGCGCCATGGGTATTTCGACATTTGCGAGCGAAGTTCAAGCTTGATCCGGCAGACTATCTGATGTCCCTAACAAGCAAGTATATTTTATCGGAACTCGGATCGCCTGGGAAAAGTGGAAGCTTCTTTTATTTCTCACGAGACTACAAATACATTATCAAGACAATACACCATGCCGAACACAAGTTTCTTAGGAAGATTCTGAAGGAGTACTATTTACATGTGGAGGAAAATCCGAACACTCTTCTCTCACAATTTTACGGTTTACATCGGGTCAAAATACCATATGGTCGGAAGATACACTTCGTTGTCATGAACAACCTATTCCCACCGCACCGGGATATACACCAAACCTTTGATTTGAAAGGCTCAACGATTGGGCGCGATTTCAAAGAAGAAGATCTCGAGCAAAACCCACGGGCTACCCTCAAAGACCTCAACTGGCTGCGCCGAGATCTGCATCTCGAATTCGGACCTGACAAGAAACGGATATTTTTTGAGCAAATGGAAAAGGATGTTCATCTCTTGCAACGGCTGAAAATCATGGATTACAGCATGCTGGTAGGAATACATGATCTCAACAAGGGGAACCAAGAGAATTTGCGAGACAAAACCCTTCAAGTCTTTCAACCTGGTGGTGATAGTCCTACGGAAGACATGGGGCCCGATGGGAGAGGCATGCTGATGCGGACGCCGAGCAAACTGGAAAATGCTCGAAAAGCTAGGGAGTTGAGGCAGATCATTAAGCAAGAAAAGCCAATTCCAATGGGTCAAAGCAGCTCTCGGATGCCGGATACAATGGAAGAGAATACCACGAAGCGGGATTTCGTTTTTTACAGCGATGATGGTGGTTTTAGAGCTACTCATGAAGACAACAGTCCAGGGGAAGAGATTTTCTTTCTCTCTATTATTGATTGTCTAACTCATTACGGGACTGTGAAAAAGCTTGAGCATTTCTGGAGTTCGTACACTTTTCATCAGATTGAATTGAATATTTGCTAACAGCCGTTTCAGAGGGCCTAAGTCACGACAAAAAACAGATCTCAGCAATTCGTCCAGAGCCTTATGGTGAACGATTTATCGAGTTCATTGAGGGAATTACGAAGAGTCCTGAGGAAGCAGCACGGGACGCTCAGGCAGCTTCACGTCCTTCAATACCGCACACAAATTCCAATCCTATATCACATCGTGACCGGAACACCGCCTCGTTAGATTCAAACCGAAGATCAGGCAACCAGGGCATGCAGCGGTCTAGTGCATCGAATGCAACTGTCCAGAGAAACGAAAACGAAGCTCTAAGTGCAGAGTGGAGAGGCGAAGACGAATCAAACCGGCCAGATCCAAGGACTATCAGCACTATTCGCAGTCCTAGTGCCGAACGTACTGGAGGCCTGCAGGGACAGACACTTCCCGTTGTAGAAGAGTTGGGGGAAGCAAGTAGCACAGGTGGTCGGAGTGGGCATAGTCGAGAACGTGACGAAAATGGCGATGCGGAAAGGCGACCTTTAACACCAGCAAAAGACAATGTTGATGGCCGACCCATGACACCCGCAAAGGATTACAGCCCGAATAGCAACGGTCACGGTCTTCAGAGGCCGGTCAGTAGGAGCAGTCTTGATAAGGAGCTTCCCCCGTTACCAAGGGTGTCGAGCCCTGCCCAGATGAACGAGCAGGAGTCGATTTTTTCCTTGCGATAGTAGAGGGGTATCCCCTCTTGTTTGCAGAACGCGAGGTGCAGCCATTATGGGGAGACTGTAGAAAAAAAGCGAGCTGGGAGATGGGGAGAGGGGAGCATTCATGATACCATTCTCATCTAGCGATTTCTTGGCGATCCTTCCTTTGTGTCTGTTTAAAACGCACGGCTCAAGACGGGCCATTTCATTAACCTTGTTGTGTTACGAATTTCCTTTTTGTCGCCCCAGTTTTCTGGCTTTTGGGACTTGCAAGAGATTGTAGATAGGTAGACTTGGGGTTTTGGAGAGGAATGTGAACCGGGCATGTGTAAGTTAGACTTGGGTTGAGCCGTAAGGCTAGTTCATTAATGAATGAAAATGATTGGTCAGTCCCCTCGTCCGAGGAAATTAAATTGCAGAACTGTAAGGAAATGTGAACTGCTGCTTATAGTAAACCTCTTTCCGGTTTGGGAAGCAAAGGGGAAAGACTCGCTTATTTTTCGTAGAACATTCAACTCAATAGTTCCTTCGTCCATTATTCAATTTCAACTCTGACTCCATCCAACTCGATCACATTGCAACATCATCGACACGATTGCAGCGTTTCCTTTCGCGCCTTTGTCTGCGGTCGAGTCGGACCATCAAAAGAACATCGGAATGCCACCTCCTGAGGGATCTCGCTCAGGTAAGCCGCGCGGGCACGATAAAGAGAACCAACCTCCCGCGATTTCCTCAACAAATGCCGCCATTGACCAGAGAGTCGTCCGGGTTAGCGGTCTATCGGGTCACATCAAAGAGGCGCACAAGATTGAAAATGCGACTTTCTGGAATAGTCCGGCAGAACATATTCCCGTATTGCGCGAGACACCAGCATTAGAGTCCAATGCTCTAGTTGAGCGACCGAGACCGAAGATCGCAAAGACACAAGATAATATGAAATTACGAGAAGACACGGGAAAGGCAACACACGTGCAACCTCTAGTCACAAAAGAGGCGGTACGGTTGAACACTGTGGTTTGGAAGGATTCTGCCAACGTTCCACGCCCTGCTGTGCAAAAGAAGGAATCGCAAAGCATTTTGAATCTGGGACAGAAGATGGAGGAGATGGTTATCGGAAACGAAAGACCTGCTGTTTCTGGCGTTGGACTGGGAGAGATCAAGCGCGGCGACGAGATTGTTAGCAAGTACTTTGATCCGAATCGCAAGCCGCGACCTCCCAAGCCTCGAATTCCCTCCTGGAAGGCAGATGCCACGGCTCCAGAAGCCAAGGTTGATGAAAGCATCGTCAAAATCCTCCAGTTTTTGCAGGGTGTCTCGGATGACGACGAGGACACAAGCAATGACGATGTTATGCGCGAGCGCGAAAAGAAGTTCAAGGTCTTTTTGGACGCCAATAAAGAGATTGTGAAGGCATGGCATGAACTTGACGATGAACTTTTCAAGGGCCCACAAGGAGTTGCGTTAGGAGAGAAGGTTGATTGCATCCATGCAATTCTGGTGGTCTGGAATAAGGACGTTGCAACCCAAGGTGCATGGGTCAAGCAGGCTCTCGAGCTGTCAGAGCATTGCGTAGGATTTGCAACGGATTGGGAGCGGCTAACCGGCAGGAAGATGGTTGCCGCGCCAGATTTGAAGGTGAATTTGATGGTCGATGAAAAGCCCTTGGAAAAACCTGACAACAATGAAAAAATGGAGTACATTGCTCCCCCAACCCTTTCACCACAAGTCTCCAACATGTCCCACGGTGCGCAGGAGACTTGGAACAATACAGAAGAATCGATTCTAGTTGGGAACACGTCCCTCTCACCGCAGGTCTGCAAAGTATCCCACACTACGGTAGAGACTCAGAGTTTCTGTATAGGTGGGCTTCCGCTTACCGCTAGACCCCACCAAAACAATATAAAAAACTCGGACCAGGAAAAATCAACAATGGGTCAGTGGCGCAACAACCTCGGCTTCAGTTATTCATATTGTAGGCTCAGAACAATGGCGAGCTAACTGAATGGCATAGATGCGCTTATAAACCCCGACTCCCCTTCCGAGAGATATCGACCAAAACTACAAATCAACAAACCAAGCGATATCTCTTCCGCTATTCTCAGAGAACATTTGAGGAGCTGCACCTCGCTTTCCCCAGCTCCCATCGAAGACGCGTTGTACTTCCACGACCGCCTTGAAAGAATTGAGTATCTCCTTTCACAGCCAACTTCCCAACACGCAATGACTATTACACTGTGAGTAACTTATTTCTTTCTCCCTTCCCTTCAGTTACTCACAGAAAGGGGATATTTCATCCTCCTGCTCCCTGGAAAACATAGCTAATTTGTGGAAGTAATCAACAAATAACCATGATCCAAGAGATTCGCGACATGATCTGCGGTCAATGGGACAAGATCAACCCCGAGCAGAATGCAGACAAGAGAGTCATCGCCAAGCGCACCGGTCTCCTCATGATGAGCAAATTTATGTCAGATTGGAAGGACGAATATGGTGTCAAGATTGGACGAATTGAGAATGCAGTCTGTGGCAAGAAAGGTGACACGAATGCTGGATTGATTGGCGCCTGCAAGCGTATTGAAGATAATGTCGGCACTTTCAAGCAAATTGATCCCGAGAAGGTCAACGAGGACGAAGAAAAGAAAATCAACTTGTGGAAGAGTTGGGCCTTGGAGGACGAGAACAAGAAGCTCAAGGATGAAATTCAGAAGCTGAGCGTACATTTGGCATTGGAGGCACACCATGATGACTTAACTGAGAAAATCGCCATTAAGAACGAGAATAAGGAGTTGAAGAAGGAGGTTCAAGTCTTGAAGGATAGCTTGAGATCAGCTTTGATCGCCTTGATGCAGGAAAAGGAACAACAGGAGAATTCAAAGCTTTGGGCTGATGAGGATTGGGATGTAGCTATGGAGATGTGTTGGCCACAAGGAAACCCGACATTCGAGTCCGGCAAACCGGAGCAACAGGTTACAGTCGACGTGTCCGCTCCTTCAGCCACGATGGTCATCGAGTCAGGCAAGCCAATTATCCACCAGGCCAGTCGAGGCGAAAGTTGGGGGGGCGCCGGCCAGTGTATTGTCATGTGAAAGGGTCGAGAATATGGGGATAAGTATGCATCATGGTGCTCCTTTCAAGGTTTTCTCGATTCTGGAGTAGTTGGCTTATGATATGAGGGGAAGTGGAGGATTGTTGGGCATCAAGCACTTGCATCTTATTGTGCTTTCCCCCATTTCCCTTCTGGGGCATAAATTTGTGCATAGTTTTCTAGCAGGATTTGCAGTCACAGGGTACATACATGGGGACTGAGGAAGTCCTCTTCTGAGGAACCAAAGAATGAATGCCGCCACTCATCATATTTGCCTTTAATTCACTGTCTATTGTTACTGTCCCAGGGAAAAGCGAGTTCCGTTTAATTATTACATGCCATATCATTGGCTAGCAGCTTAATTCGGCTATACAATTCACTCCCCCCGACGTCATTCTACCTCGCGTCCCTCAACGCGTTCCTCTAACAAAGGAAAATTTTCACCAAGCCTTACTTCCGCATACTTCCACTTAGTTCAACGCGTCCCTTAGCGGCCCTCTCTTCTTCCTCCCGGCCGCACTTCAACAACAACTCTCCACTGACGAACTGGAAGTACCCACAACTTCCATGGCTCTGCTATTAAAAGCAGCCCAACACTTTACGCCTTGATTTTCTATTCCTTCTTTTGCTTAAATACTACAGTTTCCTGAAGATCAGCCAGACGCATCAGCTTTCAAAATCAAGAAGAAAAATAACATAGCACGTCGGAGAAGGCTCAACGCAAAGATGCCTGATTCTCTACACCCATCTCCTTCACGTAAGTCCTCCTTCTGCATCTTCCCCTCAATTAGTCCAGCCCTTCCATTTATTCGCTTCCACTTTCCATTCTAAACCCCAGTCCGCTCTCTGCAAACGGACTGTTGTCGCATTCACCCTCGTTAGATCAAACGATTTCCCCTTTCCAACAATACATTCAATTTCAATCTTCCCCCGCCTTCCAGCCCATACTCTACCTTTACTTATTGATCTTCAATCTTGGTTATAGGCAAACAAGATGCTAACAAAGATGCCAACAGTGACGACAGTCTTCTCTGCTGTCCGTCGCTTCGTCAGCGCGGAAAACCTGGTGGAAAATTACAATCAGAAGCAGAAGCAACAACCACGTCGAGAGCCTCCCTCGGAACATGGGAAGCAACACCGAAATGGGGAGAGTAACCGTGGGAATTCGAGAGGAGACTTAGGAGAGGAGAGGCCGAGACAGCCGCCGAAAGTTGCTTCTGTGCCGAGTAGGAGAGATCTAAATGGATATGAGGGTGGGTATGAGAGTGGAGGGGTTTTGAGGAGGGGTAGTAGTAGGGAGGATAGCCCTGAGGGGGGTTCAGTTGGAGGAGGAAGAGGTGTCCGGAGTGGAAGTGGTAACGCGAGTGGGAGTGATAGTATTGGGGGAAGTGGCAATGAGAGTACTGGGTAAGATAAGCTCCTCTTGTCTCCCTCTTCCTTGACCCTTCCAGAAGATAATGGGCTGGAATCTTGTTCCTGAGAACGATGATATCCTCTCCTTCTTTCCCTACCAGTTTTCCTAATCCAATCCTCCCAATTCCTGACTCGCCCAAAGATAAAGGAAAGCACCAGCTAACTTGTAACCTCAGATCCAACAACAACATCACCTCAAACCCCAGAAAAAAGCCAACCACCCCTCCAAACACGAATACCAGCAAGCCCCCCTCCAAAACCTCAACCTTCGAACTCACGCCCCTCTCCGCCATCATCGCGCAATCATACACCGACATCGCCACTCTCAAAAACCTAAACAACATACGGTCAAAGCCCGCTGTTTCGAATGCGCTGCCAACTTCTACGTACGTCCCTCCAAATGCTAGTTTTGTTTCGCTTCCAAATCTGAAGAACAAGAATGCTGTTGGTGGGAAGGGGAAGGATAAAGCTGGGATTGAAAGTGGGGAGGAGGACAACGAGGGTAGTAAGAATGGAGGAGGGGGAAATAAAAGTGCGGTTGAAGAGGTGGTAGAGGAGAACCTGATTGATTTCGAGAAGATACAGAAGAATTTGGAGAGGTTTGAGGATCTTTATCGTCTGTGGATGAAGCATGGGGATGGTAAGGGAGAGGTGGGTACTGGTATGTTGCTTTTTCCGCTTTTCCTCTCTTTTTCTGTTTTTCTTCGATTAGAAGAAAAGGGGAAGATGAGGGTCTCCATGCTAACAAGATGCAGAGGTTCATCTCGTGGCTATGGTTTGCAAGGAAGGAGATGTCATCCGCGGAGTTCTTGATAGTGGCGTTAAGGGAAGGAAGTTGCCGGTTGTTAAGAGGATTGTTTGTGACTGTGGTTTTTAGACCAACGCAGCGAGGGGCACCTCTTGCTTTGCCTTCTTCTTCGACGACTTCTTACACACCTCTTTCCCACCTCGATATCCACACATACATACGACGACGGCATCAACAAAACACAACTCGACCCCTGGAACAAGAAAAGAAATGAACCATTTGGGAAAATCGTCAAGGTCATGATGATCAGAGGGAAGGAACAGAGAAGGAGAAGAATTAGGAGTGGAATTTTGTGCTATTAGGCATGCAAGCTTTTTCTGTTCGGCCCTCTTGCGTACATATACATGTTTCTTTTGCATTTTTGCATTGATTATTAGATCTCGCAGTGGCTAAATGTCAGTGGCGATGGGCTTTTAGGCCGCAAAAATGCGTATTAGACATGGTGTTGGAATTATAGAATGATGAATAGATTTGTTGTTTAGGTGATTTAGATGGTTTAGATTGTTTAATGAGATGTTTTTGTACTAGTTCGGGATAAGAGAGAGATCCTATCAAATAGTCCAATTCAACCTAAAAACAAACTCCAGTTTCCAAACGGACTTATTTCTCTCGTCTACAGCAAGCTAGGCGCATGCCCTGCGAAACCAACCAATTCCTAAAAGCAAACGCAGGAAGCACACAAATCTTAGCTCTGCCCGCATTACCCGACCTGAAGAGGATATAACTCAGGTATCATACAGCTGATTTACAAAGGTTTTCTCCTCGCATCCTGCAGCCCTAGTTTAATGGGTTGCATTTGTGGCTTTAAAACACTATCAAATCGGAAAATGGGTTCTTGATTTATCTGAGACAGCGTTGAAGAAGATTTTCAAGTCACTTCTCGCAATGCTGAACTGGAAACATTTGAAGACTTGATTTTATTTGATACTAGGTAGTTTCGTTTTTGTGAAGTGCTATCTATAGGTTGGATCGCAAGCCTTGCTCTCAGCAAAATCCGTTGAAGATTTGATGGCCCGCCCCTTACTCGACATCAATTTTCGACAACAGCTCAACGACTTTCGTGTAGAAGCTAGATAGTCGAGTGACAGAGGGCGCGGGTTGACCCTAGACACAATTCAATGATGTACTGTGTAGGGGAGCATACTTGCGATTTTCCTCGTTCGAGAGTCTCCATTCGTCTGCTTGGGCTGTTGGAGAGAGCCTGCTTAGAGTTTATTAGAGGGTCGATTTACCCGCCAGTTTCAAACGTGCTGAAGATCAGGTGAGGGCATTGCAAGTAAAAGGGCGGCGGGCAAGGAGGGTTGGGTTGGTGTGCCAGTTTTAGGACAAATGATACATCAGTGCTAGAAATGATTTATGTTAGATTTCAAATATCTTATAGGAATTTTACAATTTCTATTTCAAATACTTTAAGCTTTTTAATTCTTTTAAACTTGCTTCAGATCAAACCTCACAACCGGTTAGATTCAGATACTACCTTAGTCATGGTGTCTTTTCTTACGAAAAAGGCAATGTGCAAGGACAAAAAGTGATACTTGAAAAGTATTTTACATCTCTTGCCGATCTAAGGGATGAAGGCCCGCCCATTCTGGACGTCTGTTTCGAGGTGGGAAAACTGAAACTTTGAGGATCGGTGCTGCAAATAGAAGATGCAGGCCTGAAATATCAATCATTTGCGAGTGCATTTGGAAGAGAAGCGTGGCGCCAGGTCCAAGACCTGTTGAACAAGCTACACAGAACGGCAAATCATGCTTTCGAGCACCAGAAAGAGGAGAGCAAGGTTACAAGCAAAGATATGGGTATTTATTTTGGGCTATACTTTCAAATTCATGACGAGATTCGAAAACTTGTTCAAAGTCTTTGCGAGAGCTTGCCTCTTCAGTTTCAGAGGCGTATGGACTTGATCGGGCAAGCAACTCTGATCAACACTGGCAACATGCACGAGCTGACTAGCAGAGCTCAAGTACCTCGTGATGTTGGAACTAGGGAGTATGAAGATCTTGCAGCCATTGCGTCTATGGAAAGTCACCAAGTAGCCTTGTTAGATTTATCAGGAACAGATAAAAGCGTTACCAAACTATGCTTAAATGAGCGTTAAATAGAAGAGAGATTTTGTTAGAGGCCAGGGGATTGGATGGTTAAATCCCAAAAAAAAAATACTGCGAGTTCGACAGTTTTCGCACTCGCGAACGCTACTTGCAACGGGATTGTCCCAAGCACGCTTCTAAGTCTGCTGCAAAAGCCCAGCTCAAAGCAAACAAAGGCCTGGCAAAATGCCATTCGACAACTTTCCCTTGCCCAGAAAGTCAGTCTTGCGCAGGCCCTTGCAAAGAGTTTGTATTCTTTCCACCTCACTGGATGGATGCTCGAAGCTCTCAACTCCTCCAACATTTTATTCTTCTCAACATCGTCAGAAATCGGGATGCCCAATCTTGCCGAGCCATGCATCATAAACTTCCGTTGCAGTGGACCGGATGGAATACACTGGTTGGCAAATGGGCCAAACGGGGAGGCGGCTTTGTTGATTGCCAACATCTAGAATACATTTCGCAGGCTGTGGAGTCTGACAACGATGGCGATGTCCAACAAGGACCCCGGTTCCAGAAATCCTTTGACTACTACAGCCTTGGAATCGTGCTCTTGGAAATCGGGTCCTGGGAACCCATTGAATCTTTCACGAAGCGACACCCGACGAGAAGCCCTGCTCAGCTCCGAAAGATCCTCATTGAGAAATATGCTCCGGTTCTGGATCTTTATATAGGTAGACTGTACAAGGACGCCACTTTGACTTGTTTGGGAGACGATCTTGTAGAGGATGAAGAGGGGGAACCAGAATGGAAGCCTGTCGCTCATCGATCGAATTTCTTTACTAGAGTTGTTGAGCCGTTGTCGAAGATTTCTGTCGGATAAAGGTGGTGAATGGATTATGGAAGACGAATGAAGTAAAGGCCAAGCTTCGTGATTTTGTTTATTATCTCATATTTGCTGCAAATAGAGTCTCTGCTGCACGGTAGGAAAGCCATAGATCACATAATACGCATCAAACGCCGCCCAACCTGCCTATCGCCAATGCAACCTTGAACATCATAAGAAAGCCCCTAGCAATGACCTGCAAAAAGATCGTCAATCATGCCATGCCTCTAGGCTTGGCCTTTGCCTTGGCTTTCTCCTTTTTCTCCTCCTTCAACTTCTTCTTTTTCTGTTCATTCTTCTCATCGTTTTTCCTCTTTAGATTTTTAAGCTGCTCCTCCGTCTTGGGAACCGGCTTGAAGAAGCCCTCCAATCTCGCCTGTGCACTGCTCTTCAAGTCCTTTTGTAATCTCGCAGCTCCAGCCCGAACTCTGTCTTCCGAGAAGCCTTTTTCGGTAACAAGGAATTGGACGAGACCGTCGACATCTGGAGCCTCCCATTTGAATTCGCAATCGGCATGGTCGGCGGGTCTAACGTCAGGGTTGAAGAAGAGCTCCCGAGCATCAGCATAAGGCCAGTCTTCTGGGATTGTGAATTTAGACTTTGGGTCCTTGGTCGATTCGACGAAGTTTTCGAGGGTTTTGTGCTCGCGGATTAACTTGAGGGCTGTATGAGGACCGACTTTGGGGACGGGGTCCAGGTAATCACAACCAAGGAGGATGCAAAGATCAACAAACTATCAAAATATTAGCACCATAGAAAAAAGAAAAATAGTGTTTACGTACCTGCTTGCGATCCATATCCAGACCTGCCAAAACCTTGTCCAGGAAGATCTCCTGAATAGGCTCCTTCCGCTGCTCGCTGAAAGTGAGATGTCTCAGCAAGACAGGGGAATCGAAGCAGAGTGTATCCATATCCTCGCTAGCAGCAGCATAAACCTTTCCAGCTCTCGCAAGAACGGCGCACTGTGCTTCAGCCTCTGTCGGCGCAATAATATATGGAATACCCATGAGCTTCAGCAAACGTTGACATTCGGCGTTATGTTCCCTTGTAACTCGTACAGTTCGTCGTGAGAACTTCTCAACATCCTCGGCCGTACCAGTCTCTTTCGCTTCCTCCAAACCCTCCGTAGCTACAGCCTTTCTCTGAAATCGTTTCGCAAGTTCGCCTGACTTTAGCTTGGGAGGTGCGCCATCAAAAACGTAGACTGGCTTGATGCCGTTATCGACAATTCGGAGAGTACGGTAGAACATGCCCATCAGATGGGACGTTGTTTCGCCATCTTCGTTCGTCAACATCTCCCCACCCGATCGCACAGCGATGAGAAAACTGTAGATACTCATAGACCTGGATAGTGTTAGCACCCGCAGATTGTTGAATGAAGAACAATTGCATACGCATCCTAGAAAAGATCAGCCATTACTCTCCTGGTGATGTCGTCATGAACTTACTATAGCGACTTTCCTACCGAATTGATTCTTGATTTCGCCCTCCTTGTAGGCATCTGGGCATTCATCTTTGATGATCGAGAAGAGTTGTTTGATACCCATCTTGGTTGTTGAGGTGCTTTGCTGTTGCGTTTGGAATTGACGGAGAGCTGTAATTCAGAGATTCGTGCGGCGACGCGACGGTCTCACGCGCTCTCGCGTCAAGTGGGCAGGCATTGACAGGGGTGGAAACTTCCCAACTGCCTAAATTTGGATGACATGGCTTTTCGAAACTGCCATCTTTCACTTATCTCCCCTACCATGTAAATACTCTCCTTCGAGATCTACCGAAACATGCTGCTCATTACAGATGTTGTGTTGAATCGAAGAGCCAATTCCTGCTTCTGGGGAATACCCGAGCTGCCTCGGAGCGCGAAAAACCATAGGGATTAACGCGGGGCTAAGACGTCGATATCGGCCAAAGGGGTTTTATAAATAACCTGACGTTTGTCGACAAGGTCGATCAATTATGCCAGATTTATAGTCAAGCAGGACCTCAAGATGTATCGATCATTGCTACGAAATACCGCAAGGAGAACGGCCTCTGCAGCTCGCCCTGCTGCCACCAGAAGCTTTGCCGCCCATGGTACCCCGCAACCGTTCAATTGGCAAGATCCTCTGAATGCACAGAGCCTCCTAACAGAAGAGGAGATTGCAATTCAAGAGACTGCAGAATCATATTGCCAAGAGCGTATGCTGCCACGAGTGCTTCGTGAGTCTCGTGTCACCAATGATCCTGAATTGTCTGACGTATTGAAACAACAGAGGCCTATCGAGACGAGCATTATGACAAGAAGATCCTTGAAGAAATGGGGGAGCTTGGCCTGCTTGGAGCTACGATTAAGGGATATGACTGCGCTGGAGTTTCGAATGTTGCCTCTGGGCTCATCACAAAAGCCGTCGAGCGTGTCGATAGTGGTTATAGGTCCGGAATGTCTGTACAATCCTCACTGGTGATGGGGGGAATCGATGAGTTCGGCACACAAGAGCAGAAGGACAAGTTCTTGCCTGCCATGGCAAAGGGCAAATTGCTGGGCGCCTTCGGTCTCACTGAGCCAAATCATGGTAGCGATCCCGGATCCATGGAGACCACTGCGAAACCACATCCAACAAAGAAGGGTTACCTCGTGCTCTCAGGGGCTAAGACTTGGATCACGAATTCCCCAATAGCAGATGTCCTTTTGGTATGGGCAAAGTACCATGAAACCGGGAAAATCAGAGGCTTCTTGGTTGAGAGGTCAGAATGCCCGCCTGGAACCTTGGAGACCCCGGCGCTCAAGAACAAGAATGGTCTTCGAGCGTCGTTAACGGGAATGATTCAGATGGACGAGTGCCCGGTACCAGAAGCCAACATGTTCCCCGATGTCGAAGGTCTCCGAGGGCCATTTGCCTGCTTGAATAGTGCCAGATACGGCATTGCGTGGGGAATAACTGGCGCTTTAGAGGATTGCATTTCCAGAGCCAGGACATATGCTCTAGAGAGGAAGCAATTCAAGGGAAACCCTATTGCCAAATACCAGCTCGTGCAAAAGAAGCTGGCCGATGCTACCACGGATGCCGCATTTGGCACATTAGCATGCGTCCAAGTTGGACGGCTAAAGGACAAGGGCGAGGCTGCTCCAGAAATGATTAGTATGATCAAGAGGCAGAATTGTGATCGTGCCCTCTACAATGCACGAGTGCTGCAAGAGATATTTGGTGGAAACGCGGTAAGTGACGAGTACGGGATTGGAAGACATGTGGCAAACCTCTTTGTGACTCAAACATATGAGGGACAAAGCGATATCCACAGTAAGTTGTTTGCCCCTTTATAAAGCTGTTATGTGAGGCTGACAAATGCAAGGCCTAATCCTCGGGAGAGCCATCACAGGTATCCAAGCGTTTGTATGAAACCCAAAGGGGAAATTTTGAATCAGGAGTAGATGTACCTATCCCAAGAAATAAATTGTATTTGTATCTGGTGGTTGTTGGGCCGCAACCGTCGTCCTTTGTCAGAATCAGCCGATAAGGCCGGGTTCGGAGCGACGTCATGATGCAAATATGGGACTCGGATTTGAGGAAGCCCATGCCCCAAAGCAATGCTCGTAGTTGAACGCAATTGAGAAAAATGAAGATATTAAAGAAGCGCGTAGAATGCGCTAGACAGTAGAATGCATGGGAGAAGGACTGCCGCTGGGTTCGTAAAGCTGAGATGCATACAGTCATCTTTGGTCAAGTTCTGCCCTCTCGCTAAACTCTGCGCCTACCCATTTGGCGCCTCTACCCATTCCCGGTTTAGCAACGGATTCACCATTCTTCTTACTCAACCTTAAAAACTGCCTCCTCCAGCAAACCTGATCCTCTCCACCACAACCTCACGATATTGCGCACTCGCATACGACTCCAGGTACGTCGCATTCCGCTACCATTTCCCCATCGTTTTTACGGTTGTCGCGGGCGTTGCTAGTGGCTAACCTTCACAACCCAACGCAGAACTGTTTGCTGCGCCTCGAGATCTCAAGACTCGACACAACTGCCCCTCCAAACAAAACAACACATACAACCTTCGCGATGGCGTTGAAGAGAATCAATAAGGAACTCACAGACTTGGGCCGGTATGTTTACATCTTCATTCACACCGCCACCGACACGACAGAGACATCTTGGTGGGGCGGCCTCGCGAGCGGGGTCCCTTGCAAGACCATCAATAACTTCACATTTGAAATCAAAGGCGGGAAAGAGGAATTCGCTGACATTTGGTGTTCTGTAGTGACCCACCGTCGTCGTGCTCTGCTGGTCCTATCGGAGATGATTTGGTACGTCCTTCTCCCGACGCCTCGAGAATTTCAGGTTTGCAAAAGCGCACGAGATCATGCGGGTGGAATAAATCATTATTGGGATATCGGTACTAATAGTTTGTTTCTCAATAGTTCCACTGGCAAGCTACCATCATGGGTCCTGTAAGTGTGCCCTTATCTTAATCTTCGTCCCTTCGGCGGGATTTCCCGCCGTCAGATTATGAGGCTGAACCACATCGATGGTATGATCACCTCAGAATTTTCGTACTGACTAGAATGTAGTCGGACTCACCATACTCAGGAGGAGTCTTCTTCTTAGCGATCCATTTCCCTACCGACTACCCATTCAAGCCTCCGAAGGTCAACTTCACCACCAGAATCTATCACCCAAACATCAACTCGAACGGTTCCATCTGTTTAGATATTCTGCGTGATCAATGGTCCCCTGCTTTGACGATCTCTAAAGGTATATTTCATGAATCTTTCAATGTAGTTCTTCTAACATGTACAGTTCTCCTCTCTATCTGCTCCATGCTTACCGACCCCAATCCTGATGATCCTCTCGTCCCCGAAATCGCACATGTTTACAAGACCGACCGTTCCCGATACGAGGCGACTGCACGGGAGTGGACTCGTAAATATGCAATCTAGCGAGAACGTGATGGAATTTTCTCTTCTCCTCGTTATGGTTTTAGCTGGCGTCTACATGAACAATTCGGTCTGGGTTTTGTGTCACAAATGGCAATGCAGATGAGCGACATGGCTTGAGTGGTGGAGGATGGCATAACGAAGAAACAGCGGCTTGACTTGGCTTGGTTGATAGCATCATCGTTGGGATGGGAGGGAAATAGATGTTTATTTGCATTCGGACAGCTCTTACGTTTTCCTACACTCGTACTCGTCGATACATCACATTGATTTCAGGTCAATAATGGCACCAGCAATGCAGTATTCTTTTGTTTTTGAAAGTTCATCTGTCTATGTGGTAAGTGAAGGAATTGTCTCTCGACGAAGGCATCATATTCCCTCTCCTCTTTCCCTTGGATTTGCGCAGTGAGTATAGTTTCTTCATATCTTTGACGCAAGTAATCCTATCCTTGTATTGCATTGCATTCCATTTTCCTACCTGCGCGCGTGATGACTTGACAATGAGTCCATTCATTAATCATGACTCGTTTTCAATTTTATTTCTCCCCCCCCCCCCCCCCCCCCCAAAAACACCTCGAGTCGAGTCGCTCCACGATCCACCTGGCCATCTGAACTTCTCCAGTAAGTAACCAGTTCTTTCTTTCGTGTCCCGCTTGTTTTGTGTTCTTTTCTTCTTCCTATCGTATTCGTTGCGCGTTGCGTTGTGTTCTGTTGTGAGGCAAGACAAAACCAAACGAGGTGTGTTTTGAACCTTTTGATTGTTTTGGAGGAGGTGGGTTCACTGGTTTGGAGGTTGAAACATGGTGGGTGGAGTCGGAGAACTCAAGGTTTTCGGGCGGACGCTTAGCGGAATTTTTGATTTGCCGAGGGCGGATGGCGGGATTAGGTATGGGAGGTATGAG
>JAAMPI010001062.1:0-20449 GCA_013054445.1 Cudoniella acicularis
CGTTGGGTTAGATCGCGCAGCCTGAAAGTTAGCTGTAACCTAGCTGAAGTTTAATCAAAGAACCGTATAATGCTGCTCCCCCATGCTTCGTCTGTTCAATTTCTCCGACGCCTTTCGAACGTCTTTGGAAATCTACACTCACCTTCGGTACACTCTAGGCACTTCATCCTCTTCCCATCGTCTTGGGCAAATTGTTTTCCTAGGCCTTTTTAAAAGACACAATTTCGCCTGCAGCATGTGGACCGCCACTGAAGTATTCCAGACGGTAGGGAGCGGGGGAGCTCTATGGTTGTCAGGTAAAATCTCGCAGTTCCTTGCCTCACGTTCAGGATCTTCCTGTCCCGCATTGTTGCTCTCAAACGTTCGTATCGATGTGAGCTACTGCTCAGGGGAACAAGGTTCCCCTGAGCCTACCAGTACACCATTGGCGAAATTCTGTTAGCTGACTTGCGCGACGCATAGGCAACATCGCATCCATCTCCATGTTCACGATCCCGGCCATAAGGAAAGCACACTCCACAGAGGGAGCGTCGTCCGTTGCCCTGGCAAAGGTATGGACAAACGTTTACAATGCGGGAAAAGCCTTGAACCCACCGGTCGCATTAGCTGTCGCCTCAAGCTTTGCGTATCTGGCATGGTCCTCCCCCTCCCGATCCGGAACGTCAAATAACAACTCGCGGCTGTATACTCTGGCCGCCGCTCTGACCATGGGAATCGTCCCCTTCACGCTCATGTTCATGGCACCCACCAACAACAAAATTTTCCGGAAGGCGGCACAAGCCGCGACGGCACCTGCATTTGACAGCGAGTTTGGTGCGCTGATCGAGAGATGGTCAACTCTGAACTTTGTACGAAGTTTGCTTCCTTTGTTGGGCGGTGTCGTTGGAATGGCAGCAATTCTTGCATGAGGTGTCTTCTGTCTTGTTAAAAATCAGTGGCTCGGGGCCCTGGTGACGCGCATTGGAGTTATAGCCTAGAGACGGGCAGGCACTCTATCTAGTAGTCGCAATTTGCAGGTCGTTCAGTTTCGTAATCAAAACCATTCTCTGCTCATTTTCTCACTGACTGTGCACATTGCTCTCGTCGCTTAATATGTGTATACTTTGTGAATCTGTCCGTTGCAGTATCGCATTTGCCCGCCAGGTGCAAAGGGTCAGAATGCGGGCTAACTGCCTATGGTTTCTTTGAAGTAAATACATGTTAGACTAGACCTGATCGGACTAAAACAGGTGTAAAATCCCAAACCGGGCCCTCTCCTCCAATGTTTCTTCACATTAGACTATATATTAATGACCTCTGTCGAGACTATGTCAAACATCATCCTGAAAATGGCAGCGACCTGCTTTAGAGCACCAAAGTCATGTCGATACTATTGCGGTATTGATGTTTGTGATTTTAGAATCTTACGTTAGGGGAAATCAAAGCAATCCCCTAGAGCTGGTACCATAGCACATAAACTCACCCTGGTGTGGATGAGATATTCAGAATTCACGTATATAGAGAAAAAGATGTATGCAGCGCCTAAAACGCAATAGTTTTCATTCTCGAGCCACTAGATCATGGTACACCGTTTATAAAAAGACTGCTCAATATTGTGCCATGTTTTACTATCGCGATGTTCTGCAATCCGCAGAAAGGAAAAGGCTCTATAGCAAGGCAGCGCCAATACCTACAACGCAGCTCAAAAGTAGTAGGGGGCTGTAGATGCCCTTGTGGAAACATCGTTGCTTCACACAATTGCTGACTCCTTGCTTCTCCGCCGCACTCAGTATAGGTTTTTTCTTTCCCGCGCCTTGTTGAGAAATCCGAAAAAGCCTTTAGTTGATTGGTAACACTATAGTAAGAGTAAACAAACTAATATCCAACATTTGAAGCCCCACTAGGCTCAGGCTTTTCAGTACAAAGGCACGCCTCAATGCTGGCCTGAATAGACTATGCTAGATAGCATATTGTTCTGGCTACGGCCATAGCAATTAGACGATTGAGCATTCCATTCTGGGGTGGTATGTCCACTGCTTCGGGGCGGTCCTTGTATGGACATGATCTCGTCGAAGAGAGTCCTCGAGGGTGCGAGGGGAAGAAGGGATAGGATGCGATATTTCCTTCGCAACGAGTGATTAACGGAAGATTCCTTCCACTCGCTGATGCTTATAGCATTCGAACAGTTGGAGGACCTCGTCTGAAAAAAGGCTCACCGATAGCTTAGCAGTCCCTATTAACCTTCCGTTCTGAGCAATACCAAACGAGGCATAGGTGTTGTTTAAACAAGGTCAGATAGTAGCGGAATTGTGAAATTAACGGTTTGTAAATAAAATCAGATAGAAGCATTTATATCTATTTAATTATTATTATTTCCATATATGTTATAATTTTAAGTTTCCTTTCTCAGCCCGAAGTCCCCAAGTCGCAAGTTCCTTCACGTGTTCCTAACACCAATATACAAGATTTTGATCTCGTGATTATGGCATTTTCTCATTCGCATTGTTCCAAGGCAGCCAGTCCTCAACCAAGTCACCAATGAGTTATCTGTCGGAATTCCAGGCCTTGTCTCCTCCGCTTTACTCGGACATTCAATGGGGCGCAAAAGCCGACATCTTTTTCCATGCTGGCCGCTATACCCGCTCTAACAACCAAAGAGGTTAAGGCAAATCTAGTCAGTCCCCATGGGGTTATATCATGGGACTGTGGGATGTGGGACAGTAGACCAAATGGCGTTAATAAGAACGGCAAAATCATTGGTCCAGACACCGCCTATTGACTGCATCCCATTGGTTCATCAACGTCCCACTCCCCCGCCCTACACATACTATTCTAGACGTCACTTCAGACATCTTGGAAGCATTGATCATTAAGAAAGATCGTGTAGGAGACCATTCATTCACGGTTCTTGTGTGCGATTTTCGCTTCTCGTTAGATCTGAAAGTCGGCCAAGATGACTCCCGCATTGGAGACCCGGTCGCAGGAAGCGTCCCCAAACCGAGGGTATTCCATCAATGCCAATAAAGTTATTCCAAACCAACAGAGTCTCCAGGAATGGAGGAAAGCCGAAAATATCGATGTAAAGAAGCAAGTGAGACTTGTGAAGATATCGCATATGCGCTATCAACACAAGGACATGGACACGATCACGACTTTCCTGAAAGGTTTGCAAAGTAATCGCAGAATAAAGCTATACTCGCTAATCGTCCAAAGATTTCGGAATGCATGTTGTGAAACAGACGGAGGATAAGACTTGGTTTGCAGGGCATGGCAACGACCAATACGTTTATGTTGCAGAGAAGGGTACCGAGGACAAATTCCTTGGGGGAGCTTTCCTTGTTGAGAGCGAGGCGGAATTCGAGAAGTAAGATCTGTGGATGAGCTTCCGTACTGTTCTTGACACTGACCACATTCAATCCAGGGCAACCAGGATACCGGGAGCCGGGAAAGTTGAACAGCTCCAGCACGCCCCCGGCGGCGGAAAGAGGATCACAATTATTGACCCGGAAGGATTTCCAGTAAACCTAGTCTTTGGTCAAGATGAAGTGACGAAGAGCGATGATACGATGGCTGAGAAGCTGATATACAATTTCGAGCATGAGAAAGCTCGAGTTGGACACTTCCAGCGTTTCAAGAAGGGGCCGGCAGCGGTACACAAGGTAAACTTATTATCTTTCCTCCCTGCCCACGGCTCGACTAACGCCCCGTGCAGCTGGGCCACTTTGGACTATGTGTGCAAAATTTCAAGGCCCAATGCGATTTCTATCTGAGGCATTTCAATCTTGCCCCTACCGACTTCTTGTATATCGACGAAGCTGATCGATCAACGAGGGAGGTGGCGCTGTTCGCTCATATTGATCGCGGTGAGGATTTCGTTGACCACCATACCTTCTTTATGACTACTAACGCAACTTCGCACGTACACCACTGCTCGTTTGAGGTCCATGATTTCGACACCCAGCTGCTCGGCCACCAGTAAGTTTTCCAATTTTCAACACCGCAATACTCGCTTACTGGACTCCCAGATGGCTTGCAAAAAAGGGCTACAAGTCTGTTTGGGGCGTCGGGCGGCACATTCTCGGCTCGCAGATTTTTGACTACTGGTGGGATACGTCAGGATTCATGGTAGAGGTAAGTCTGGCTATTACCGCCTCGCGGCCAGGCAGAGCCGACTAACATGTTCCAAGCATTACGCTGACGGGGATTTGATCAACGATAAAATACCCATTGGCCGTGGCCCAGCTAGGAATGAAAGTCTGGCGGTTTGGGGACCCGAGGTTCCAGCAACGTTTCTGAACTGAGCGATGGATTGTAGCTCTAGTAGCATATACATGATCAATGTTTCATGCAGAAGTTGCCTTCGAACTTCTCATCCTTCTCCTCAGGAGATGCTCGTGAAAGCTCTTGCCGCAGCCACCAAACAACGACAAGTTGATAAGGGAGCGTCTTACCGGCTTACATATCTGTGCAAGTCCTACTGCATAGGGTGCATTTATTCAACTTCAATCACGGCTCGCCACAGCTAGCTGAAACTATAAGGATTACGGAAAAAAAGATTGTCTAAAACATCTACTTGTATTTCATACCAAAAAGAATAGCCTCATACTTTTGCACTATTGGTTCTTATATTTAACCCAAATACAATGAATGAATGAACCAGTGGAAGTTGGTTCTAAGCGTAGTAGTGAGCACTCAAAGCACACGGAATGCCTAACTTCCAGCCCAGTATCAGGCTGCCCAGGATCAGGCTGAGCGGTTTGCTTTTTTGTCATGCTGTGAGATTACTCTTCAAGGTCTTCAACTGGCTCCGGCGGTTGTGGCCGTGTTATGTGGGACAATTGGGGTCTTTTGCTGTCCCACATTTTCCGGCGCTTCATATCCCCGCCTTTCTTTGGCCTCTGGTTAACGTGTAACGTACGATTGTTTGGTGACAGGATCACCATGGTGGTTCGAAAGCCCATTGTGGATAGTCCTCGGCCGACTTGCTTCGTGCGGGGTACTTAGTTATGCTAGTAATATCCGGGGTATCGGGGGTCCATCCTATGGTGACCTGCTATTTACACTGTTGACAGCCTTTTGGAGTTTGGAACGTCTCGAGTTTCTCTGAGTTTTTTCTGTCGCTGATGCTCATTGAAAGATAGTTTAACAATCTCGTTGATCCAACCACTCAACAGCTGCGTCCGGGTCCTATTCTTGTATTTCCAGTTCTTCCCATTACAGTTCGCTGCCAAACTCGCTGTGCTCGGTCTCACTAGGAGACCTCACACTCATGTTGAAGGATGATGGTAACACGGTGGGAGTTGTGATCTGTGGATGTGGACCGACCGGCGCGCTGTTGTCTGCGCTTCTATGTCGATTGCGTGTACGGCACATCATCATTGAGAAGGAGGCGCAGATCACCACGGATCCTCGGGGGATTGTTTTGGATGAAGATGGAATCCGCATTACACAGGCCGTGGGCATTTATCGACAGCTTTTCGAAGACGTCGGGCAAGGTCAGTACACCATGGCCATGCGAACCGGTGGCCTCTGGTGACTTTGACTTGCGCTCATGATGATAGCCACACGATGCTTCCGCTTTATTGATGGTGGGAGAGGTTTGGATGTATCGCCATTTCTGCAGTTTGATTACAGCACGGTTCGTCACTACACACGCATTGAACTCGCCAGGAGGAATTTGACTGATTCATCGTTCGCACAGGTGGAAGGAGGAACTGGGCATCCTGGATTCATGGCGCACAAGCAGCCCGCCTTGGAAAAGCATCTTCGAAACTCGATAAACACTGAGTACGGAGACATCAGGCTTCAATCTACTCTCACCTCCGTCACCGAGGACGAGGATTTCATCATTGCGAACTACGAAGACCAAAATGGCTCTGCTCATACAGTTCAGGCCCGCTTCTTGGTTGCGGCAGATGGGAAAACGGGTTTTGTGAGGAAAAAGTACTTGGAGCCGAAAGGAGTCGTCATGGAGAAGAGCGAAAAGTAGGTATTCGAGTAACGCTCTGCTAATTGATACTAGACCTCGCATCATGGCTTACATTTTTAGGTTCCGCTATGAAGCTGTGTGGGTTGCTCTTAACTGGCACCTCATCCTTCCCACACCCCAGACACACCCAGATTTCCCCTTCTGGAAGTTGGGATACTCACCTGAACAGTTATATGATATTTTTTTTCCCAACAGATTTCAACTTCATTTGCGATCCCGCCCGACCTTCGGTCTGTGGCCGATTTGGAAAGGTAGAGGACCGCCTTTGGCGATTCGAATTTGTTGTGAAAGAAGGCGAAGACGGTCATCATATGGCCACACAGGAACAAGTGAAGAAAATCGTCATGCCGTATCTAACACATAAGGGGAAAAGGTTTGGGTGAGTGGCGCATCTAGCTGTCAACTACTACGATGGAATAGGAGCAGTATGCGCTAACCGCCGCTCAGGATACCCGTCGATGTCACTTGGCCAGAAGACTGCATTGAATGGATCCGATCAAGACCTTTCTCCTTCTCCGCCCGCAGCTGTAATAGGTGGGCCCTAGGTCGTGCGATTTTGTGTGGTGATGCTGCACATGTACTCCCTCCCTGTAAGGTCACCCTGCCCCAATTCCATGTATTCATCTCATGAAACTCTGCCAGTCGGCGGACAGGGTATTGCATCTGGGTTTAGAGATGCCATATCTCTTTCGTGGCGTCTCAAAATGGCTTTAGACCCGAGGTGCCAGGACTATGATAGCTGCTTCCGTGGCTGGTATATCGAACGCAAGCAGCAGCTCGAACGGTCACTTTCGTCAACAATCGAGAACGCAAACTTCTGTAACGAGCCATCTTCCTTGAAAGCCTGGTTTCGGAATTGGTATTTGTGGGCAGTTCAGCTCGTACCATCATGGAAACATAACCTGGAACTCGGCGGCCGGCGCGAAGGTATGACTAGATACCATTGGACACCAGGCGTACACTTCCTACCACTGTTCGAGGGTGGAAAATCATTTCCCCAGGTGTTCAGTGCTCCCATTGCCGGACCGGCCCCTGCCATTCCCTCCTTTACAGATGATGCGGTTTTCGCAACAAGTAAGTCTGGTGCTTTCCAGCTGGCAGTTATTCTCGACTCTGTCGACCACGTCGTCACATCAAGGAAGGAGCTGCAGGGTATAGGAAAGCTGTCCTCTATCACAGGACTCAACCCTGACGAAGCGACTTTTATCATTCACGGTCTCTCGAGTGCCGTTTCGACATCAACTCTCGGGTCTACAGGCAAAAATGTCGCAGAGAATGTCATCCGTGTGATTGGTGCTGAGGAATATACAGCCGCAGGTAACACAGCTGAAGCCTCCGCAACGGGAATCAAACGGCATCCTCCCAAGTTCTACAACCCGGACCGGATTCGGGCCGATCTGGGCCGGGACAAGAAATATGTGATTGTTCGCTGGGACCGGATTGTGTTTGCCGCGTGCTCAAGCATTGGAGAGTTGCAGTTGGCCATCAACCAGCTCGACCAACATGTAAATCAGCCTGCTCAGGATGGAAAGTCGAGGTAGAAGTCAGATTCAGGGGTAAAATGCGATCTCATAGCCATTATATGGACAATCCAGCTTGGGATGTCTTGAAGTAAGAGCCCTTGAATAAACACATCAAATCTCGATCACTGCCTAGAGAGAGATATAAGGTTTTGTGACTCATCACCTAGTTTATCTTACCCAAGCGCACCTGAACCATCGCCTGTTTAGGCGACTCTGTTGAATGATTGCATCGCTGGCCATCCATCTCGCGCTGTTCCTGTTCTTGATATCCTCACGTCAGAATACAGTAACACTTGCTAATATAGGTGTGAGCCTGTCACGATTGCGCACATCTAATGCAGAAGAATATAATCAATCCGCAGCTCTCCTTTGATGGTTCGGTCCGGCCGTCGCTGTAGACACCTGCGACCCTTCTGCTGATGCCTGGTCATGCACATTACGTGGTGTACGGTCCAGGCGGATATCTGGACTGGGCTAGGCCAATCCCGCCTGCAGAAAAAATGTGCTGGTGAGGGACCACAGAGGCAGCTACACAGATCTACTATATTCTGGTTGGCGCATAAATGTTTTAGCAACAACGATGGCCCTGTTTCCAAAGCCTACGATCTAGAAACCAAGTCCACGTTATAGTAAAATTGCAAGAAGCCTTTTGATTGCCGCATCTCTGCTTGGCGAATGCATGATTTCGCATGCATTCGAAAAAATGACCAATTGCTTAGTCATTTCTTCAAGGCTGAACACCAAAATGGCCGCGTCTCTATATACTGCATTTCATTGGAACGGTGGTCAATTCTAAAGCCTAACTTCATGTAAAGACAACCGTAAGTCTGACTTACTACAGTATAATATCGAGGAAAAGCTAATCTCTTTGACGTCTGCAAATGGCTGCTACAACAAGCTTTGTAAACAGCCAAAAATGGCTTCCCTACGCGAAACAGGAGTGGAAAATTCAAAAGTGGACGTGATAAGCACGTGACTGTCCTTGAGATCCTGTCAGTCTATTTTTAGCTGGCTGGCTAATCTTGTGATGACAGCTTCTTCGGTGCCTAAGGCCAGAAAAATGTATCAGCCGCACTGTGGCTGAGGAGTTAATAAAACTAGCAATAGTAGCCGAGCATATTTTTGCTTCGCAGATCTCTTATGTAGTTTCTCTCCCCATCTTAGACTGAAAATGTTTGAAACGTGCCGATAATGGAGCTCAATTAAGTTTTCCTGTCTCTGTCCCAAACTTAAGTTATAAGGATTTATTGAAGCATAGTAATTATACCAGGTAAATAGGATGGGATTGACTGAGTATTGCTTTAACAAGAATTAAATAAGCTAATATGGAAGCTATTAATGAGAGACTATATACATAGGGAAGGCAAGTAGTTGAAAACGATGCTACATTGTTTAAAACAGGTTATTTCTATTAAGAGCTGAAATTTTTGTAATTTGGTCCATATAGTCAGGTGTACAGTACAGTACTACGGGATTCTCGCTTCGTAGGGATGTCGGTTATTTGACAACTTCACTATCAGGACTCGGCCTTCACCAAAACCACCCTCGTTGCCGCCTCCAACTGATCAGCCGACGACGTTAAGTGGAATCATAAAGCGTATGCTCCCAGCAGGTTCGGAAGAAGCCCTGCGGTATCAAGAGGCCTCGCAGCTATGGATGCCAAGTTCAACATCCAGGACCGTCTCCAGGCCCAGTACCATGACAAAGACTTCAGGCCGAGAGTCCATGCAGAACTGAATCTGCTGGAGTACTTTCACATGAATCGGTTGCCGTTCGTTGACGATGACCGGTTCATTGGTTGTAGCAAGCCAGCGTGTTATTGCTGTTATCATTATATCAGTCTTCACCCAGGGGGCTTTGTACGCCCTTCTTCTCATGGAATTAGGTACCTCAATTGGCGTCCTCCAGATCTTGTCAATGCAACAGATACGAGTAAGAAACTTCACTAGCGGGATGTCTTAAATAAGGTGATCGCGCAAATCAGACTTGATGCTTTGCGACAAATCGAACAACGCAGAGGACCAAGTCCGTGGCGCCCAGATTCGACTACCGGAATCACCTATTCGCAGAAGCACGATGCTTCGGTAAGAGGCACGGATTCTCGTAAGTTACTTGACACATACCTCACCCTCTTTACTAGTAACCTGACTTGGCCGGTAGCGCACATCCTTAGAGAATTGAATTCTGGTTTTCACGATTATATAGACGGCGATGAGGGTTCGGATTCCGATGGTGGTGCGTTATTGTGATATAATAATAATTTTGAATGGAGTTTATGAGCTAGAAGACGCATGATGTCAGAAATATCGAAAGATAAGGGCATACAAGCTGTCCTTCTCGAAACTGATCTCGTTTGTTATGCCTTCCTTAAATCCGCTTTGGAATGTATCGTCCAGTACGGGCAAGAGTCCCCAAACTACTCGGTGTGCTACAAAAGGGATCTTTGACTCTCTAAAACATACAATCACATCGGAGTATTTGCCATTATTAAATAAGCTAAAGTGCGGCCAGCAATTTTATCTATCATCACAAATACAGGTAATTTATGATTTATAAGGCAATTGAGTCAGTTTTAGATATGCTATAATAGGATACGCAACCCCTACATTTCATCCGAGGAGAGTAATTTTCACGGCATAATATTTTGCTCATTTTCACTTACCACCTTTAAAAGCGGAAGAACGTCTGTGTCTCGGTTCTTCGGAACTCGAGTACTTCCTTCACTAGTCCGGCCCTTCTATATGACGGAAGCTGGTGGCTTCCTCTGAAACAAGGAAGGTAGTGCTGGCAGACACGTGCAGGTGACGCTAACATGCACCTCAATAGTACTCCAATACCCCACGGGCACATAATCCCCTAAAATCCTAGTCAGCTTTCATTTCATGGCAGTGTTGTATAGTCATACATGTTATATTTTGGGTATTTGCAAACTTCATAAGCGACGTGAGTCGGAGTATGCTTACGATAGAAGCGCTACACATTTGGATTAGTATGTGCTTTCATTCTTTGACTCCATTGTACATACAAGGATCCCAAACCAAAAACCAAAAGGATGTGAATTTTCGCTCCCACGGCACTACTAGTTTTGCTAACCCTGGCAATGGGAGAAGGAGTACAATAACATCTAAAGCGATGTTGATTGCGCCGCTTGTCCATCCTAGTGCGTTGACATTTACGCATTTGGCCTGACCTGTACCGTCCATCCTGTCCATGCAGCATAGACTGAAATGCATTAGAATACTAAGACGAGAATAAATGCAGTGCCGTATACAATATAATTCCCTTGAACGTCCTCTGGGGAAATATTCGAAGATAAAAGCACAATATAGACACCCTTACCAATGTGAGACTGCCGAGATAGAGCACTTCGTCGAAGTAATATATCTATACAATTTTAGGAAGTATTATAGCACTTCCTGTTTTTTACTTATATAGAGAATATATGTGATACTATCAAACGGGAGAGGCCAGATGTCCTTCCCGAGTTCCTGATCTGCAACTACGAGCCATGTTTGCAACTATTCACTTGCCATAGCATAGAAGGCAGTGTTGAGAAAGCGATTCCAGTCACGTTCTCAGGGGTCGCTACCCGAAGGATTCTAGGGAAGCGGCTGTGATGATTATGCCTTTAGATCCTACGATGCCATTGATCATATGGGCCAAGGCATAAAGCTACTACTGTAGTTTATGCGTAGGAAGATGAGCAGGAACCTCGGTAGCATGTGGGCACCGGAAGCCTATATATATGGGACACAGCTCCCACCAAATGCTGTTCTGTAGACTAGATTAGACCAGACTTGCAATTCACACTCTTTTAGCAACCCAACTTCACTTCATATATCCTCAGTCGCAACAGATTATATTGACCTTTCTCAAAAAAGACTGCCACTGACCATTAAGGACGCCATTCTGGTCACCCGTATGTTAGGGGAAAGGTATCTCTGGGTTGACGCCGTATGTATCAAGCAAGACGACCCCGACGACGTTGCCATCCAAATCAAAGCCATGGGTGCTATTTACAAGGCAAGCACAATTACTATTGTCAATGCTGACGGAAGAAACGCGCATGCGGGTTTACCTGGCGTGCGGCCAGGTTCGAGAAATGTAAAACAGCTTACTTTCAGAATTGGGGACTTTACCTGGATCGCTACGCAGCCACCTCTTGGAAATCTCCTGGGGGGGACCGTCTGGAGTTCTCGCGCATGGACATATCAAGAGGGGCTATTTTCACGACGAAAGTTAATCTTTGTAGCCGGTCTTGCGTATTACCAATGCGTCGAAGACGTATGGTGCGAGGACAGAGTTGAGAGAAGAGACGATGCATAGGAAGAAGTTATTTCGCAATTTAGTACCGGTACAGGATCCTATCACATCATTTCAATTTTCACCACTCTTGTTAAATATACTGACAAAGAGATAGCACCAATCGAATATGTGATTCTAGCCGATCTGCATTCTTTAATATTCTCTGCACCACAGAGCACCGCGGATTTTGATGATTTTCACTCTTTGGACTATTACTTCTATGAATATAATGCAATCGTTGACAACTACACGGCTCGATCCCTCGGCATTCCTACAGATATTCTTCTTGCCTTCCGGGGCATCGAGAGTGGCCTGGGTGCCAGAATGGGCTCTGAATTCCTTTGGGGCCTTCCGATAAAATATTTTGACTTAGCACTACTTTGGCTATTTCTCGAAGGGCTGGATCAAGGTTGTCAAATACCCCTTCCTGTAGACAAGGCAACCTGGAGACTGGAAGAATACGCGGAGAGTGGACAGAATCCCACGCGAAGACTGGGTACTAGTCAACCATTTCCCTCCTGGGCGTGGTGCGGGTGGAATGGGCGCGCCGCTTATAATATTAGCGGCCTTTCATTAGCGGAATTAATCCCTTCAAAAGTGCAGTCAGCGATCGATTGGCCGTGGAGGAAATGTCTAGCCTTAGAGGTCTCTCATTCCATCAGAGGTATTGCTAATAGTGGTATTCTTGAATTTGAGACGAGTGTGGCTCAAGTCACACTTCGAAATTTGCATTACCCCGGATCCTTTAATAGGTTCTGGGATAAACCCCGTTATAATTGCGCTATAGTCGTGCAAGAGTGCATCTTGCTATCTAAGCTTGACATTAGGGAGTGCGTTGCTTGGGAATTTTTAGGTGTGATGCTCATAGACCGAGATGTTAATAGGATATGCTATCGAAAGGATGTCGCTGTTATATCAGAAGCGGATTGGATCTCATGCCAACCTAGGAAGGAGCTTATTCAACTTGAATAAGCAAAAGTCTTTCATATAAAATAGCAACATAGCAGCTCGGAGAATTAAATGGAACGGGGCAATTTGGGATGTGAATCAACCGGTTCAGTTATATCGCCTAACGCGAGACGTTGCTGCCGACCCTGCGCAACTAAGCTTAAATCCTTCATTTGGTGCCCAAAAGCAGTTATAGTATCATTGGTTACACTTTGTGTTTCGAGGTCATAGTCGAGGTATCAAGCACTTGTTATTATTATAAGAATTATGCTAGACTTTAAATAATTTTATAATTAAAGAGATTATACTTAATGTTTATTTATGATACTAACTATATTTTAATAGTTGGCATATAAACAAAGAGAATTAATTAGACTGTCTCATTCTCCTTTCTCTAAAAACAACGCTAAACTACTGTCAACCTAAGAGGCTTTGGCCAATATCTTTCGTGGCGTTCCGAATTTCATGTCTCGTCGGAAATGTGAAATAGTGTCTGGTTCGCCGTCGATAGTAATCTGCCTATGATCAAACTATATAGTAATGCCCGTAACCCCCTCTCTTTGGCCAACTTTAACAAATCTCCCTCCAGTTACCTTTTGTCAGACGGCCACGCGAACTTAACCACATATTCTTAGTCTGTTGAGTCGGATCTCCTTCCTCGATAATATGTTGTTCCTCAGCACACTATCGCTTTTGTTAAGGCGATTGGTTTGTCCTCTAAAGAGATCCTTATATCCTGTGCGACAATATACTTACTAGTCTTATTGCGCTTAATAAACGTATTTAACCCCAACTCCGCGTCCGTCATTAGTACATACCCAGCAATAACCCTAATGAATTGCTTAGGCTCTTTATATATATCGAACTTCTCGGAATTGTATACGCCAGATCTGTTGAACACCTAGAGTCGCATTATACTCCTGCAGATCATAAAACCAAGGACAAATCACCGCTCCGGTTGACTTCTAAACACTTCGTATACATATCCTGCTAACTGCACCAATGTTTTTATAGAACGATCTTCATTAGGATTCCTTTTATATTCCCTAATAACAAGTACGTTTAACCAATCATACTCGCTATCTTTAAAGGTAGTATCAGCGGGAGCAAGGAAGATGTCAAGCTTGTGATTAGCCTCCGAGCCCCTCAACACTTTGTTCGTTGATGTATAGTATCTGCCACGAAGCCCGCTAAGGACGGAATCCTACAACTTCATAAACCACTCAAAGAATGGACTTTGAAGTGAAGGTTCTGGCCAACTGCTCCAGCGACCTTCGGTATATTAAGCTCTCGATCCTTCGTAGATATCCCCGGGGAGCTTACCGTTCGCTTTGACGAGTTCTTCACGTCTGGCATCATGGGCGGTGACATTTTTAAACCCAGCCCGCTGGGCAGCGCTCGACAGCTGTCTGGCACACGGGCCAGACCTTTGGATCTTTCCGGTAGGGCCGCCGCATGACATAGCCTGGAAAACAGGCACATCTTACATCTCATCAGCCCATTCTAAGATCCAGTGATCATTGTACTCTAGGGGTTCGAGCGTGAAAATTTCGCCGGCTGTCTAGTAATACTTGAACGCGCGACTAGCTAGTGTAATAGCGAGAAAGAACAGGATCGGATTAAAGAGGGAGCGGTAGACCAGTCGTCGTCTTAAACATTAGATACTCTGGCCTATTTAGTGTCAGCTAGAGCTAGCAGTTTTATAATATAGAGCGGGGGAAGGGCGGGGGGCATTTAGATCCTACCTGTTCTGCGAGTTATATATCCCTTTAGTAGTATCTCTCTTTATACTTATCTAGATCTCTAGCTACCCGTCTAGACCCTATTTACCTAGTATAGCGATACCCTACTGAGAACCGTCAGCTTAACCAGACCCTAGTATTATACTTTTTAAGATGTTAATAAAGAGGATGTTACGGCTCTGTAAAGGCACTAGGGCCCTGACGTCACGTGGGGACGTATTTGCAAGAAGGTGCTGTATTACGAAGAGACTAAACTAAGGAGAGAAGAAGAGGTTCTCCCGGAGGGAGAATGTCACAGATCTGGTTCAGGGGTCCGGTCAGGACCGATCACGTGACCTTATATCGTGTATATAACCTCGTTTCAGACCTCGTCTGAGCTCTTCACCTTAGTATTCTAAGTAATAGAACTACTTCACTGTTAGCGCTGTTACAGAGAAGCTCTATTTAACTATACAGATAGCGCCAGTAAGCGAATCAGTCCGCAAGCGATTCCCTGGGGTAGTGAGTCATTCGGTCAGTCGTCAAGTCATTGAATCGACGGGCGTCGAGCGTCGAATCAAGTCGTTGAGTCGACTATTACTAAGTCAATCTAGCCTAGCGCCAAGGCGTCGAACTAGGTCTGTGACAGTACGTTTATCGTTTCCTATTAAACTTTCCCTAAGCTCTAAGCGTATCTCACAATTCTTGATATTAATAGATGTATTAAGGGGTCAAATAAAGAGGATAGCTCTGTTTATAATAGAGCGTCACCTTTATACTACCGTAGTTTCGTTGGTAGGAGGAGACCGAGCAAGTAAGCACACGACACTAGAAGTTGCGCTTGTAAACCAATGTTCTAGGAGGCAGAATCTTATAAGGGTGTGTATAGCGCAAGAGCAGTGTACATAAAAACAAGCAACACAGGGCGGCTGAGGTATAAGGAGGCATCTGCAAAAACGCTTAGTATTTCACATGTCTAGAGTCATAGTTAAGGCGGCAGGCTAGAAGAGATGGAAGTGTACGGCAAAATTGTAGGATTCAACACCTGCTTACACAAACGGTGCTCTAGTATAGCCGAAAGCTTAGACTGTGATTTATACTAGATAGATACTACGTGTATCCCAAGTGATGATACACTACGGCGTAAGGCTATTTCCTATATCAATAGAATTTTTAGTAGTAGCTATGTTACTATCGTGGCGGATAAAGACACTATAAGTATAGACATTAAGGAGCTGTCCTAGAATACAACTCTCACTAAGTCAGCTCTGTAGCTTAGAGAAACTATCCTAGCCACGCTCCTTGTGTGTGATTGGAATGTCCGGGCCTAGACCTTCCTAGAATCCCTCCGTAGGAGGCAGAAACTGCTCCTGCTCTATAAGAATAACCAGACAATCGATCTCAAAGAGACGCTCGAAATTATATACACACATAGAAGTATTAACATCTCTGTCCTCTTCGTGAACACTCAACATCTATAGCCATCCACGGGACGTTAGGAGCGGATAGGTGCCCAGTGGGCGAGCGTCCCGACTTAGATGAGAAGTGGATTTATGCTTATCAAGGATACCGCGGGTCTACTCAGTCATAGACATACATCGAGACCCAAGGACGAGACTGTCATTTAGAGCTTACTTCTTGGTGATAAGGTCTACAAGACTCCGGAAGCGTCGTGGAAGAGTAGAATTGGGAAAGGCTTGAATACAGGCTTTATTTTATTAAGTGCACTAAGATTGAGGGGGGTGCCGAGTTTCAGCTAGGCTCCTTCTCGTGCGGCCGTTTCTGTAAAAGATGAGGAACAGTAACAGCAAGGTCAACTTACGGGTCAACTAGCAATTCACCCTGACGTCTCTATTACTTTAGATGCAGAACAGTTTTACTTAGCATATGATGGCTACGACACAGCCTACGGAACAATTACAAACGCTAGGTTTCAAGCGTCCTAGCTCCTGCACACCTTCCCCGGTACACAATCGACACTTAAAAACTAGAGTAAGAAAAACTCAAAAAGGATCCAGAGCTACCTAGGAATTCTAGGCCCGAATATATCGCAAGCGGACAGAAAAAAACGCGCAGAAAGTACTCAACAGACTAGACATAATTGCGAGTATATATCTAAGAGAGAATATCTATAGAGCGTTGTAACGACTATATAGTTTTATAACGGAAGATTAGTGAGTTCGAGTACCCCCGATATATCGTGGTACCGCGAAGGGGACATTACTTGCGATCTGCGGTTGCGAGGACCTGAAGATGAAGTCCTGGGTATGGAGGGGCGTGTTTGACTGGGGAAATGACGTGAAGCTTCCAGAATTTGTCAAAGAGAACATTCGACTTCTCTAGTGTCTGTTTAGTCTCCCGAAACATTTAAATTTAGGATATTTACGTTCAATCTCTTCAATTTTTGGCATATTCTGTAGACAGTATATGTAATTCGTCCTGAATATATTACAAAGAACTAGCTAAGTCCGTGCCCCCCCTCCCCCAATTTGGGCCACCCATTTATACCAAAACAGCGATTTTAAGGTGTTTATAACTTTATAAAATCTTAATATAATTATTTAAAATTTAAAATATAAGATATTTATATATAGTTCGCTTAATATAAAAATTATAAAAATTCTTAGCTTATAAATCATTCTATAATTAACCTTTAAACTTTTAAAAAAATTTATACTTAATTTATATATAAACTAAAATTTTTAATAACTTTTTTAATAAAAATAATAAAATTATAAACTAAACTTTTTTTAATAAAAATTTAGTTTTTAATTTTAAATATTTTAATAAAGATTTTAATTTATATATAAATTAGGTATAAAAAAGTTTAAAAGTTTAAACGTTAATTTAAGGGTATTAGCGACCTCTAAAAATTTTTATAATTTTTATATTAAGTAATCTATATATAAATATCTTATATTTTAAATTCTAAATAATTATATTAAGCTTTCGTAAAGTTATAAATACCTTAAAATCGCTGTTTTTGGTGTAAAAGGGTGGCCCAAATTGGGGGGGGGCACGGACTTATGCTTACAACTATGCACCCTACTGTAATCTGCCTCTCGCGCAACTATTAACAACATAAGAAGTGTATGGCCGATATACATGCGGGAACCCACACTGAAAACGTTCCTATATGTAGGCATTCTTGCATTTGCGTTAGGCAAACTAGGATAACTATTTGGGAATATACAATGGTGACAGAATCGGAAGTCTGGCTTGGCGAAGGGAGTCATTTCGGCACCCCTCATTAATAGTTAATGATTTCTAGTAAGCATGTGAATAGGGTAAGCAGGCCTGAGCAAACCTGAGCTGAAGCTAAGCTGGGCTTGAGCCGGGCCCAAGCAAAGGCGGCGCTGCTCGTGTGAGTTATAGGGTTGGGAAATGGAAACATTCCTATCGTATAACAGCTGTTGTTGACTTTTGAAGGTATTTTATAGACTGATTTATCACCCTTCAGGTTGTCAAATTCACTTCACATCGGTTTCCCAGCTGTTGGACGGACGGCATATCATTTTGTTTAGTTAGTATTAATGCATACAAATATAAGCTACAATATGTATCGCAAGGAACAATTGACATTCTGTCTACGTTAACTCCTATTACACAAGAGAACAAAGAATGCTAGTACACAACCGGACCTGATAGTTTAAAGTCATCTTTATCTAAAATAGAACTCACCTTGAATCGCGCCTAACGAATCTTCTACGAACGGTCTCTTCACCATCCTCTTCACTATCCTCTTTACCATCCTCTGGGTTAGGCTCCAGAGGAGATAGGTCCACTTCCGAATTCGTCTGTAAATCAGAACGCTTCTCGGGCACAGAACTTGGAAGATTGTCGGTGTCGATGTCCCGTTCCGGAATCAAAAGTATAGTGTTTGTGCCATCTGCAGTAACATCTTCAAAACACGTTTGAGGTGTTAGCATGCGAAGGTTTGTGTCAAAGATGTGCATCCGCCCCAACTTTCTCATGTACTTCATCGCTATTCGCTTCACCTTCGATGGGTTGGAAGGATCAACTTCAAGATCTTGCACAACTCTCCAACTACCACGACCACGGATCTTAAATTTTATCCAAACCATTGCAGGGTCAGCTCTTCGGTCTCTTGAAGGTCTTGTAGTCTGTAGAGATGTAAGCTTGGCAGGGATTAAAAGAGAACTTAAGCGCTTACCCGCAGCTCAACAGCTTGAATCGGTTCTTCGGAGTTAGTGACACATTCTGGTATCCTACCTGGGGCAGATATTGAGTTGCTGTCATTAGTTGCTGAAGAATCCGCGCTAGGCTGCACACTGTGGATGGGATTTCCGACCTCTTGGTCTGCCACGGTTCGAAGTTCGTTCTCCGCCGCAGTCTGGTGTGATGGGCCTTGTATAAGTTCTTGAGGCTCGGCGTCTCTAGAGTCTCAAGTGCGAACTGAGTAAGTGGCCAGTTCCTTTCGGCTGCACCTATACCTCTTCGTACCCCTTTTTCCACTACCTTAGGTCTCCACTGGTCTTACGTCTTCTCCTTAGGTATTTTTTGCCCAAGTCTCTCTTCCCATTGCTTGGCAATATTCTTCACAAGCCTTTCCTTTTCCTCAGTTGCGGGTGTCTCTTGTTCTTCTCTTACAGGTTTCTCCTGCTCTTCATGTGTAACCCGCTCTTGCTCTTCCCTTACCCGACGCTCTTTTTCATCTATTACAAGTTTTTCCCTCTCCTCTTGTACAAATCTCTCTTGTTCCTCCTTTACGAGCCTTTCTTTTTCCACCCTAGCCAGTCTATCTTGTTCTTCTCTTGCCAAGCGTTTTTGCTCCTCCCGTGCTGGCTTCTCTACAGCTTGGTTTTGTTCTCTGGAGTCAGAGGCATGTTGTGGTAGCCTGCCTGAGGCTGTTGGGCTATCAGTTGCTGAAGAATCTGAGCTAGGCTGTGGAGGATGGCTAGCTTTATCGACTTCAACTTGATCTCCTACGGCTCCTAGTGAAAAGTCGAACACCTGTGACGGCGGCACAAAACGATAGTCAGCCTCTAGAGACTCACTTAAACCTATAACTTTTTATAAAGTTTGAATATTCTTAAGCTTTATTAAATTTTATCTATTAATATTTATATATTATAACTAGGCTAATTAGTTCTTTTTATTAGTATAATAAATAATAGAAAAACAAGATTATATTACATTATAGTAGGGAAGTCAGTCGGCCGCTGAGTGATCACGTGGTTCGCAGACACGTGACCTATGCGAAGGAGGATAAAAGACGTGTTCTTAGCTAGCTAGCTTCTTCTTCTTTAGTCAAATCATAGTCTATTTGAACTCCCTACCTTTTAGGTTATATCTGTCCTTCTATACTATATAAGATAGTATAGAGTATAGGATTATTTTAATACTATACCCCTTTACGAGTCTTAATATAAACCTTATTAAGAAGTACTAGAGGCAAATCAAGTAAGTATTATATAAACGCTATAAGTAGCCTACGACTAAGGCCGAAATAGAAGCTATAGTCTTCGAAGAATAAAATAGAATATTATAAGATTAGATAAATAAGCTAATATTAAAATAAGAGTATAAGGTTTATATATTAATAGAACGTTACGGGTAGTCTACTCCTAATTAAAATATTATAATTATACTTTTAAATCGAGTTTTATAAGCCTTATAGCCTAAAAACACTGACTTATCTGACTAGGCTCGTAAGTTCTAATAGTCGCACTACTGATTCGTGCCCGTTCTCGGCCGCCCAGTCTAGCGCCGTCCCTCCATCCCAATCCTTCACGTTGACGTCCGCCTTATGCTCTAGTAGCAGCCGCACCACTACCTCGTGCCCGTTCTGGGCCGCCCGGTGTAGCGCCGTCCATCCAGTACCAGTCCTTCACGTTGACGTCCACCTTGTGCTCCAGTAGCAGCCGCACCACTGCCTCGTGCCTGTTCTTGACCGCCCGGTGCAGCGCCGTCCCTCCATCCCTATTCTTCACGTTGACGTCCGCCTTGTGCTCCAGCAGGAG
>JAAMPI010001063.1:0-20438 GCA_013054445.1 Cudoniella acicularis
TCTTTCTCTCGTCTCCTGTCTCTCTCTCGTCTCCGCTCTCTGGATATTATCAGAGTCACCGCTATCTATCTCCTTTGTGCTCTCCTCTCTCCTCTTCTCTTTGAGCTCTCGATCCCGCTTGCGCTCAAAATCCATCGCCGCCTTCAATCGGGACGCGAATGCTGCTTCGGCGACTTCTTCAGCGATCACTGCGTAGTGGCAACGCTTGTATGTGCCAAGGGAGGTAAGTAACAACCCAAAAATTTCCCAAGAGAAAAGGATGGGAAGCGCATAGTAGAGCTTGGGATTGCAACCATGCGACCACTACCTTCCCAAAATTAGCTCTACTGTCTCCATTCTGGGGAACGCAATCGTAAAAGATATTTCATACAATATCTGTTAACGTCTGATAGACCTCATGTGCTGGCAGAGCATATCCCCACCTATAAAACCCGGCCGAAAGTTCTAAAGGGCCCAAAATGGAGGTAACATTGAGAACAACCCAGGCTATGAGTGACATGGGCACAAATTGCGGAGGCAACCAAGTTGTCATGATATCCAGCGCAAGGAAGTTGCAGTGAGCAAAGAGCCAGAGAATTGCCCATGTCAAGGCAAATTGATTGGCGTTTACGTCCCATCCAGCGCGAAAAGCCCAGATGGAACCTGCGACGCAGAGAGAGCCGACGAATGTGTAGGCTAGGGATATGCAGGTGCGGTAGGCGATGATGCGATGGGGGTAAAGACGAGCATAGATCTTGAATTGTAAATAGAGACCATTGATGGTACCGAGGTAGAAGAATTCCTGGATCAGAATGAGGATGATGACGAGGGTGTTGTAAATGAGCCGTGATCCTTGAGTTGTGGATTGGAGGTTGATATTTGAGAGTTGCCAGGGGTTAGTAAAAGCTGAGATGGCTGCTGCGTCTGTTGGTGGCAATACTTGCAAAGCTGCAGTGCCGTTTTCCGTCACATACACTACACGCGCTGCAGATGACAAAGTTTGTAAGTTTGCGGCAATATCAGAGTCGACGGTGGCGGAATATCGAGCTTCGTTCCAGAAAAAAGTCAAGACGTCCGAACGATTGTATGTAGCAGCTGCTTGGCCACCAGTGATTGCGGCTGCGAGCCTGGCGGAGGCACCCGGTGAGGTGTAAAGAGCCGCCCAGTATTCTGCTTTGCAAACTAAATTTTCCATAACGTCAGGTGTTGCGAATTGGCTTGGGCTTTGTTCTTGCAAAGTCGGAAAAGAGTCTCCTTGCAGCGATTCGTAGGCACTTCTGACCGCGGCACCAATCACTCCGCCGTCATAGTCGACGTAAAGAATTTTCATATTATGTGTATGGGGGCCTTCCTGGAAAAGGGATCCAAATATATATGCAAACAATCCGAGGAAGAGTACTTGAAGGAGTATGAAGTTTGTCGCGGCCGCTTTGAAGAAGCCTCTCCGGAGAGGGATAACGGTGGGATCATGGAGGTCGAGGCGGTTTTTGTAGGCATTTGGATAGAACCTCATCTTTGCGACTTATCCACCGAAGCTCTTTAGAATCGTGAGAGTCGTTGAATGTTGTGAAGAGATTTTAAATGTAGTGGGGGGGGTTTACTACTCACATGCATTGTGCTTATTCATCATTTATCACGTGGGGTACTTATCGAATGCCGTAGGCACTGCGTACCAGTCTACAACTCTCATTGATCGAAAAATACGTGCTGTAGATAAAATGCAGTTTAGATATCTCTTTTCATTCCAGAAATATACAATTCATTCCCAATCACTTAAATTTTGGGCTTACTTTATACGCGAGAAATAAAAGGGGGGCTGATACTTGCCTCACACGTCTGCGGAGCACGAAGTAGGACCGGGTACAAGTTCGGTTACCCACTTCCCCGGAGACCGGCCCGAGCCGGCCAAGAGAAACACCGACCTCATCACTTTCTTTCCTGCTCACCACCTCACCACCTCATCGAGCGCTCGTCAGTTTGGCGCGAAATACATTTCTCTACATCAATCATTTCCTTTGTATCCAGGAATATGACGGCCTTTGATGACCTTCCACGTGAGTTGCGCTTACAGATCTTTGAATTGGTCGCCCAAGAAACATGCCGACCCCGCTACGTGGAGATCTTCAAAAATGGTCAAATATACTCCAACACGCCTCCGCCTGCTCTTCTACAAGTCAATCGCGACTCCCGATATGTGACATTGAAGATATACAAGCCGTGGCTGCCTTGGCGATGAAGAAACAAATGGCATGGGCTCTCGGACCCGTTGAGCGCTACAATCTTCGTAATGTCGTTGTCGACGCAACTGGACCAATAATCATCGACAATTTTGTGGCGGCGTTTCACAAATTGAAGAGTCTGAAGCACTTATGTCTCTTCGATACAGAAAGCTTAATAGGGATAACTTCTAAGGTGGTGCGGATACGGGAGCGCTTAGCCCAACTAGAGCGGAAAGAGCAAAAGAAGCCAAAGAAAAGAGCGCCTACTTACGTCGCCCCAGAAGTTGCATTTTCGGGGCCTCATGAGCAGCTAGATCATTCATCTTTGAAAGGGCTCTGGACCACTTACAAGTATCCACGCACTCTCAAAGATGTTGATTTGACAACGATTGAGGACGGGGCTAAGTCGACTTCGGAGAGGCCACAGAAGCGTAAGCTCAGAAAGAGATTGGAGAGTAAAAATGGACGAATGGAAACAAGTTCGAAAAAGCGGGCGGACAGTGGAACAAACGGTGACGAAGTGGGAGCAAATGGTCAGACTCGAGCTTTGTGCAGGTCATACTTCGAAGATTCAAGCTCGGATTCCGACAAACGTCACAAGGGCTTGAAAGTCTTGCTCGGTGGGAAAATTATCCCCTCAAAAAGGTTAGATATGGGGAACAAGAGAGTTCATTAATCAAATCTGTACCTGATGTGGACGTCAAATGGTTGCAGAGTGAAAACCGAAAACGGCCCCAATGGCATCGAAAAAGAAGTTCTTATTGATGAAGTCGAGAAGATACTGGGAGGCAAAGTATTCCAGAAAGTACCTTATTATCTGGTCAGATGGAAAGGTGTTCTCCTATCTAAGAAAAGGGCTTGGCAGCCTTGCGAGATTCTACGAGCTGATTTTCCGAAAACAGTGGAGGAGTTTTAGCAGAGATATGGGGAGATGATGCTCAAGTTGATTGTCGATGTATATGTGAGTTCAAGTTGTCACCACGGTACCAGAAATAGAGCTTTGTCCACTAACTTGTAAAAGGTGTCCCCTCTCCGTCCATTTCAAGCGCAAGTTATTCTTCAGATGAAAGACAATGGCGATCCTGCTTGTTCTCTCAAGCTCCAAAATTTTCCTTTATTCACATCTGAATCAAAATTGTCTCTTGAAAGTTAGAAACTCCTCATGCACATCCCGCCAGGCCACTATCCCGCTGTGTTCTTTAATCTGGATTCGTCTCTTTCATCTTACATGAAAGCGAAGTCTAGCCTTTTCAAATCAAGGACCAAGAGTGAACCGCACTTTCAAGAACCGGAGCTCATTATCGCGACTCCACAAAATGACCCAATGTATCTCCCACTTGAGTAGCGTAGGAGGAAGAAAACCGAAGTGACATTTATTCGGTTTGCTGACACTCTCGGACGAAACTTGTAGACCCTTATATTTCTTGGAGGTATTGAATCTGATATTGAGAAGCCACGCTTGAAGGTTACAACATACGAATGAATCCTTTCCCCCAAGAATGCGTCTTGCTCTTAGAAAACCTGTTATGCAGCTCTCCAATAAACTCACCTTTAAACATTCAACCGTCCCTTCTCAAGGACAAGCCAGCCAGCCAGCCATCCTCTCGCCAAAATTTCATCTGATCTCCTCAGCGCGCAGTAGCCTCGCAGTCTATCAAAACGCGTTACTCACCAGCAGGACCCATCACCCAAACCTTTATTCAAATAACACAATAAACATGTTTTATTTCAACAGACAACTGGTTCCTTTGGGGGTTAAAAAGCATGATTCGATCCCTCACCTGCAACCGCATGCTGCGCTGGCCCTACGGGGCGGAGGTCCTCTGCCGATTGATAGCGTGCAGGGAAATAATGTTGAACTACCTTTTTTTTCCCTTTTGGTAGCTTGTTTTATTGTTTCAGATGAGGGTTTGGGGGAGTTTTGTTTTGGGCGAGAAGGAAGCTGTGATATACTATCAAAATTCCGGAAGCGAGGTGTAGAAGTGGGGCTCTTTGTTTACATTCTTCACCTTTGGACATAATGTTACGCGCAGTAGTAGGTAGGCGATAGGCGACCACGATTAAAATTCCGGGTTACAACCCTTGTTCTTGAAACGAAATTCAGATTTCTCGAGTCTCTCGGATCTTCTAGATCATCATTCGGTTAGAAGTATCTCCTCGACCTTTGTCCGCGCAGTATCACGAAATACGTTGTAATACTCTTAATATCTCTATTATAGTGATACATTATAAGAAGGAAAGTGGATTTAGCTTGCTCTAGCTTATCTTCTCATGTCGACTCTCTAATTATTAACACTTTTCACTTAGCAGCTGTTTATTTTCGCTATACTAGGCGCATAACGGTCGAGATATGGAACATGGAGGGATGCACAAAATAGGTAAGCATGAAGGCATAGACAGGCTCAATCCATATTGTTGACTACTTTAGGTGCAGTATTGAATGCTGGCGCAGAGAAGCATAGCTCCAGGCGTCTTCAATCTTCGGTTTTCGCAAGATTAGTCAACAGATGCGTACCCATTTCAGCTCAGAGAACCCCAACCCTAAGCTAAACCACCCGCCTCCAACGTTAAAGATTTCATCTCCTTCATCCGCACCGTTGCAAAATTTCTCAGCATGGCCATACAACATTTCAAGTACCCATATACCGGGTCTCGCTTGTCCACTGCCCCACTCCATAGAGATCAATAGGAGTTTTTGTTTTTCGAAGGCTTTGGGTGTACTGAGGCTTAGTCGACGAGCTCTTTCGATTGCTTGGTTTTGGGTAGCTTTTGGGGTCTGTATTGAAAGGGTCGACTTCTGCGGGTGTGTCGAGCCTTGGGCAAGTGCCAAAGTCGAGGTTGAAGTCAGCTCTAAGTTGCTCTTGCTCAACATCAATGGCAGTTCTTGCCAAATTCTGGTCACTACCCTCTATTTGACGCATGTCAAGTTAGATACTTCGACATTCGTCACGCAGTATAACTCACCAATCACCTCGCATATTGTTCTTATATGCCCCTTCATCCTGTCCATCCTTCGAGCACCGCTTGTGCTTTTTGCATGAGGACATCTTGGTTCAGGCGAGTGAAGCAAACCATTCTGTTGCCCAAATTCCGCTTGATAGTGGAGAATGGCGGAACAATCAAGATTATCACACGCAACTCTGACAATCGTTGACTCGGGTGGACTGGGTTCGGATCCTGACGAAGACGTTGAACCGAGACTGTCTCGAGTTCTTTGTGTTCGAATAACCCCGTAGCAAAAGGTTGATTTGGGTTGGCTGCTTTTCATCGTAGCAATTGAACCTCTTTGCCAAAGTGAGATATTGAAGCGGGTCTGCAAGATTGGCTGTCTGCAAGTGCAGCAGCCATGCTCTCTTTTGTAGCTATCATGACTGATAGTTACCGCCCGGAAGAAGCGGTCGTCAAGTGGGCGGTGCGCACCTAACTGATCAGTGGTCTACTGAAGAACTTCGGAATTTGGGCGGTCATCGAAGTTGGCGGTGGTGATATTTGTGCTTAGCGACGCACGAGGTTCCTGTCAGGAGCGGTGGTCAACGGCGGTCATGACCACCCATCAAATCAGGCATAGCTTGAAAAACGGCAATGCTAGAGAAACGCCATTATTTCGTGGGGAACTCTTTCTGCCTGAAAATCCCAGCTGCAAATAGTTCTAAGCCTCATATTCAAGGCGCTAAAATATATTTATCATATCCCGTATGTCTCTATCAGCGGTGCGGCCTAATGGGCGACCGCCTCAGCTCAGCTTCTTGAGCTTTAGCGTTAACGTGCGACCAACCTCAACATGGATAATCTTCAAGAGCAGCTTCCTCCACCCACGAAGTTCGCCTTTCTGGTGCATCGAGCAATGCCCTCTTACGTGGCGACTCTCATGGATGGTCTTTGAAAAGAACGCCTCAGTCTTGTTGCTGCTCAATGCCCAGCCTCGCGCCCATCATCAGCCAGGCTTTCCAAAAACATGCTTCTTGTTTCTTACTGATGAATTGATACCTTTTATTGTACCATTTGCACGACCCCTCTTTATCTCTATAACATAATGTGATGAACTTTTTTTTTGGGCTGTTTTCAACCCTGCGACAACCCGCGAACTCGTGGTTACAGGATTGTAGCCAATGTCGCTATCGTACGGACAAGTACCAATTGTTGAAATGGAGGGGCCATTGGATGTTACGGGAATTGGCACGTAAATCTCTCCCATGGTGAGATTATTTTATTAATTCTTGCAGATATGAATGATGCTTCAAATCTACGCTGCTATACAAAACTCATTCGCTTTCAGATGAGCCCATCTGAGGAAGAACTACTATTTGAATCTCCGGATACTGTCCAGCAAAGAACTATCCAGTCCTGGGCCCATGCAATGGGACTTGAATTTGAGTACTCTCTTGCAACGAGGATTGCAAGGGTGGTAAGACAGGCTCCTACAGTCGCAACAGAATCGGCTGGCATGTTTGACGGAGAACCGACAAGCTCGATATCCTTCTTGAACTCACAGTATGCTCAACCGCTAGACTACAACTTCGATGGAGTATTTAACCAGGACCAGTTTCTACTTCCAGACTTAGTTGCAATCACGTCTCAACCAACTACGTCTCATACGAAGAAGGGTTCGTATGAGACAAGTGACAAAAGTACACAGACTGACATGTATCCGCTGCATCATCCAACACACCCACATCTACCAATCCAGCCTGTGTCAACATATCCACCAGCTGCAACTATTTTACCGCCAGTTTCCAATTCAAATAACACTTATACACCTCAAGGGCACCGGGTCAAAAGCATGCGCGCTATTCTGGCTTGCCAACCTTGCCGTAGCATTAAGGTAAAATGTGACGGAAAGCGTCCTCAATGTAGCTGGTGCAAAGAGAATGGTAAAGATTGTCACTACCGCGACCCTCCTCCAAAGCGTTTACCAAGAGCAATGCCTCCAGTCTTAGGAGAACCAAAATGCGAGAGTTGTCTGGGTAAAAAACTAGAATGCGATCACGACAGACCAAGTTGTTCAGCTTGCAAAACCCTTGCCATCGATTGCCACTACCGAGCAGCGAAGCCGTGTGAGCGCTGTCGTATTAGAAAGAGAAAATGCTGCGTTGTCCACCCCAAGTGTGTCGCTTGTCTTAGGGAGGGTGTTAATTGCTGCTTCCAAGATCAAAATTCGAAAATCCAAGATTGTTGGCATTACAATGAGAGGGTCGAAGATGAAATTGAAAATTTCCTAACTCAAGCCAACATCCAGCAAATTAACAATGAAGGGTTTAATGTAAGGCAAAGATCTATCATTTCAGATTCCAATTTAGCTGATGTATTTAACAGGCGCCGTCTTTGAAGCACGGCACACCAACGCAGATGCATGAACCAACAGGACCACCTCTTATCCCGAGACAGGAATCCAGCCAAATAGGGCCCCCGATGAGTGTTGAAGGTGAAAGAGGTCGAGAGTTGGTTAAGAGAGCTTATGAAAGTCACTCAATCCTCAATAGCCCAGCCAGTTCCGGCTATCAGGAGATCATTTTCGACTCGAGTTCTCCTCGTATGAGGAGTCCAGCCTCGGCATCGTCAGGAAGACGAGGGCCATTGGATGCAGCCGCGCGCGCAGCAGCGAACGCGGTCAAAGCCATTGGCTCTTGTTGGAGATGCAAGTTCTTAAGAAAGAATGTGAGTTTGGAAACCTACCTCTTAGCTCGCTAAAGAAATGCTGAAAGGTTCTAGTGTGATGTTGATTCGCCTTGTTGGGCGTGCCCGAAGACGTCCCGTAAATCTGGTAATTGGTCTGCCGTGGGCTGCAAACGCGGCTCTCTCAAGGAAGAAATGCCATCATTGGAGTTGTGCCCAGGCCCGGATGCCCTAGCCACGAAGCTCGGACGTCATTCAGCCAAGCAATTTTGGGCAGCTGCGAATGAGTGGTCCCGAGATCAAATTGGCCAGAGAGAGAATATCATCAAACACGTACTTGATGTTACTGCATCTCATTCGGACCAAGACTTCCTCAATGTGTTCCTTCAAAATCTGGATATTCACCTACCTCCTGCGGAAAGCCCTCGCAATCCTATTCACGAAAAGAGTCCCGATTTACCCCCAACACTGAGTCCTCTTCAAGAATGCATTGCGGCAATTGTCTACGAATCAAACTCTTCCTCCGGCTTAAATTCTATGACTTCCTATCTCCATAACAGTTTGTTGAAGGAGATAGTAATGTTTCAGGCTGCAGCGCGTTATCAGGCAAACACAGACAGTGTAAGACAAGAGTCAAAACCAGTGTGATGTAAACTAATTCATGAGTCTAGGATGAACTTATTGCACAATCGTTCATTTGTTTACGCAGTAGCCTAGAAGCCTCACGTGTGTTATTTGAACACGGAAAATATCTGCACCAAGCATGCAGTTCCTCCACATGCGAGATCGAATGCATTGAGAACATGACCCGACATCTAGAACAATACCTCAACGAGCTATCCCGGGTATTCTTCAAGTCGGAGAACATGCGCACCAAACACAACTGGTGGTTATCTGCATTCTACAGCTTTTGTATTCAAAGCTTCGTTCGGCAATCACTCATGGAGATGTCGATACTACTACGTGGCAGAATTGGGCGCGCCGCGGATGAATACCTCCACTTGGCCATTCGATTATTCATTGCTAGCTCTGGTGATTACGATCCACTTGTTAGAGGTTTTGCGCCCGGGTCAAAGGAGAAGGATTTTGATCATACGTTGGTGGCAGATTTTCAGGCCGCACAGGTAGCTGTCAGTCAAACATCGTGGAAAGGAGATGGAATCACTTCTTCTGGCCAGTATCTAAAGAAGCTATTTGGTGATACTGGCCAGGACCTTCTTCCTGGGCCTGCAACACTGTTAAAGGAGAAGTCTAGGATAGCCTCCTTTGTTGAGGACTCGGAAAACGCCTATTAGCAATCATCGCAGTATAGATATCCAAGTCAGACCGAACCGTGGAATATCTGAATAATGGCCAATCAAGGACCAATGTTACCTTACACAAGACTATATCGTGCATCGTCTCTATCTTCAATGGAATCTATTTTTAGTCAGCTTTGAACTAGTACTTTACTGTTATGGGTTCATAATAGTGGGCATTCATGCCTGTCAGGGCTAGAAATATAAGGATCCTGGATTCCTGTTCAGTGGTTGAAGAGAGTTCTATTTTTGAGTTTTTTTTTTATCGAGGGCATCTGGCTTTCGCCATCGGAGTTTAAACAAGATATTATGTCCCGGGTCTTAGATAGGATTCAATTTACGATAATTAGATGTTAGGAATTGCTAAATATTCATAGATAATTCTCTTTTCCTCAGAAGGTCCGAGAGAGCAAGAAATTGTATGTCATTTTCCCTAGTGCAGCTTAGAAGAAGGTTCTCCCCTTCAGTCTCATATTGAACGTGCTTGCTCCGTGCAACATTTGCTTCGAACTGCTGTACCCAAATACTTGTTGTAAATTGGGTACAGATTTTACTTTGCAGACTTACGGTTACAGCATAATGAGAATTCATAATTAATCTGGCGTTATGCTTCGACTGATAATCTCGCTCAGGGCCAGGAACACTTCAAATGACTAAAATCCCCGTCCATTCAGGAGCGGTACGATGTCTTCGATTGCGTCTGTGTAAATAACGAGATGAGCAAAAATCTTAATTCACATAGTTAGAACAATACTAGTAGTGCCTTGCGCTCTCCGAAGCTGACCTCTAAGACTCAGGGGGTTCCCGCTAACGATTCAGTGCACGATTGCCTGAACTTTAGTGACTACAGCCTGGAAATCCATTGCAGTTTTGCGTGCTACTTACAAAGGGCTAGAACGAATAATCATCGCATTTGTGAAGAAATTTACTAAGTCAAAGTTGAGCTTTTACTTAAGTTTACACTTTTTTAACAAGTTAGAATTCTCATCTTGCGTTAGAGGTTGACACGTAAATCTCAGCCTCTACACGTTAGTGTATTGACCCTGTAGCTTTGGCGACTTGTATGCAAAAAGTATGAGCAATTGCCGTGAGCATACGCTAAAACGTCAGCATGCGATCGCTAATTTGCAGTGGTTGCTGCCTGATAAATAGCGTTGTGCTTGCTATCACGCCTTGTTCTCAACCCTATTGAGCTAAATTCAAGTCAATTATTTTAACAAAATCGCAACGAAATTACTGATTGCATTAACGCAAAATATCCCTCACACAGCCCCTTCTCTTTCCAGGCTTCCAGCTTTTTTTTTGTGGGTTGGAGAGAACTTACCGAATTGACCGCCAACGTTCTTCCCCATCTCGTCCTCCATCCTATCTAATTCCCTCAACGACTGTCCTGCTGTATCGAGCCAACTCGTCGGTAACTTCTGTTGTAATATCTTCCTCACAATATCGTGTGAGATTCGTGGGGACTCCCCACCTAAATCAATACGTTCTGTTGCGTCTGGAGCGTACTAATATCGTGGCTCGTGTAGCTCCGTGGCAAAGAATTTGGAAATTGCTTTTCCGTCTTTGTGGATTTTTTTCAGAGCTGAAAGCTCCTTGTAAGCTTTGATGAGGTCCGCTGTATATATTAATTTAGTACGAATATTTCGAGTATGAAATAGAGTATGAAGAGGGACGGACCATATTCAATGAGGAGAGTGTTCAGTCTAGATATTCCCACTGAATTTCCTCGTGACATACGCTCCTCGAGCTAAATAATCCCATGCTAGGTTTGCAAGATAGCTTGGAGGTATACGTTGTGAAATCGTCGGACTTCTTTCACTCCCTCGATTTTATCACGTAGTGCCAATTCGCGAATCTTGTGATGAGTTTGCGTTTCGGTAAGGGGTTCGAGGTCGGAGGTGGATGGGTTGTCCCAAAGGCTGGCGAGTATGTCCTTTCGTTCGGAACCTGTGAAGGTGTCTTTGAAGGGACTCCCACGAGTAACTTGCTCAGGCTTCGATTTGTGTTTTGGTTGATCAACAATATGTTCATCTGAGGATGGGGTCTCTGCATCTTTCTTTTGAACTCATTGGAAGCATCAATAACTGCTGACCCTTTTTGGGTACTTGAGGGGTCCTTGTGTTCTGCTGTTATCGAGAACGGTAAGTACCGAAGAGTTCTGCTGAGTCGCTGTGACTTACTATGCAGAGCCTCCCTCCAAATACCATGGTATTCCCTTCAAAGAACAAGGAGGTCTCATACGGTTTTTTGAACCATGGTCGTCTCGGTGGTGAATTGAAATCGCCCAGGTGCCTCTTTTCCTTGTGTTGGATAGCTACCACTAGAACGACTCGACAAATATAACTTCAGTTATATTTAGCTCTAGTCTATAAGTTTGTAGGAATAGCTTCACGAAGACATTCTTGACGAAGATGGTCGAAATTCGAGGACATTGCAAGGACATTGTGGCTGGAGGTGGGGCGGAAAAAAGCAGGGATTTCAATATCATCGTCGATTCGTCGAAGGTTTGTGGAACAATGACCTCTGTACAGATTGTGGAGTAAACCATCCAGAGCTAGCTAAGCTACAGATTCGGATGACGAAACCGCTCTACCGCGAATTTGAGGTAAAAAATCTCGAATGGAGGAGCTTATCAAAAAGTTAGGGAGAGAAGCATATCACACGTTTCAGGCTTCATGCACTATCGGTTGCTAAATTTAGGCCACTGCCCTTGGACAGTGGTGCAAAGGCGCCAAGGACCACCCTTATTATTGTCACCTATGGCACTTGCCGCAAGTTGGCAGAATTGTAAGACACGCTTCCCGGATGAGTGTTTATAAACAAATGTCAGATTATATGAAACAACTCCTCTTGAATCTTATTCAAGCAAACTCTGTAGTTTCATTGAATTCATTTTGTGACGGATATGATTCGAAAATGATTTTGCTTCAAAGCAACTGTAAAGCTGAGCAGTTAATTGGGGTATGAACAATCCAATATCGTATTCCTAAATCTCGAGCTGCAACCTCGTACATACGGCCTCAAAACTCTCCCTCAACTCAAATCAGACATGTCGCCATAGAACCGAAGGTTGACCTTGCCAATCAAGTCATCACCGTCAAGGTATGAACATAGCGAATCTTGCCACTTTCAATACGGAATTCATGACTATCAGGCCTGCCGGTAGGACCACCAAAGGACAAGAATACATCAACCGTGCCCAATGTCTCATCAATCACATATCGGCGATTCACCAAATCAATGTTGTTCGGGATGCCAACATTGCACGAATCCGTTGCCGTCCCTTTTCCCGTGTAGCTCCCACCTTCAAGACGATCACAAGGAGTGCCCCAAGGAACTTTGACGGTTTTGTCCTTGAAAATATCGAGATAAGCATCCGCAGCCGCTTGAATCACTGCTCTGGTGTCGCGCTTCGCATCGGGAATAGTAGTCCAATCTTCTGTCTTCGCCCATTTGAGTGTACTAGCCGGGTCGAAAAGCCAGTCGCCTTTTTTCGTCACAAGAGTTTGCATCTTGGTAACTTGGCCATTGGTAAAGCGCATTTGTGTACCAATAACAGATGGGAGTTTCGTGTCTGTGATGATCAATTCGGTATAAGTGGCGCAGGCTGTTAGATCATATGTGCTCTTCGTGTGGTCGATTTTGAGCGCTGTGGCGAGAATGCCGGTTGCGACGGTGGCCGCCTTGTCGTTTTCGGTATAATTAAGTGAAGTTGAGAGAGCTTTGATGCCAGCGGAGCTACCAGCTGTTTGCGCTGCGATATAATCTGCAGTCGCACCCTCAAGCACTGATCGGGTGCAGTCCGCAATTGCTCTGGGAGCTGCAATAGCTGTCGCAGCTAGTGAGAGTATACTGAGAAGAAGCATCGTGAATCTTGTTATAATTGTGCTGGAGTGCTGGCCGACTGTGGGTGGTGGATTCGAATACCTGAAGGGCTCCAATAGATCTTGTTGAGACCTACCTTTCGGGAAGTACTTGATATATAGTCCAATACTAGCAGTGGGGTAACCATTCGCGGCATTTGGAAGAATTCATCTCAAGGCTGGGGTAGATAGTTAGGGTAAGTCTTTTCTGTACTAGCCGAATATCATGGTAGGATATTGGCCACTGGCAAAATGTTGAAGTGACTCTCGATGCTAATCAAGAGTATGGATACGCATTAAGCCCTTCTCGAAGGGAAAGGAAGGTTCGAATAACCAAGGATTCGGCATCATGTCACCGACTTCATAAACGGAGTGACACTGACAATGATCTTGGTGGCAGTCGCACTCGCTTTACTCACCAACCAGCTCCCTTCGAAAGTTGATGGGCACGCAGGTGATTTATTTACCTCCCACTAGAGCTGATAATCAATATATCCAATAAACGCTAGTGTCGGTGATTGGTTTTGGGTAATAAAGAAAAGGGGAAGGAAAAACAAACGCGCGGGCAATAATATAGGTGCGAATTAAAAATACAGTAGTTACACGCATCGATGATTGGACAGGGGTAAAACATGGGTTAAGAATGGAAAGGGGGAACCGGAGAAATAGTGGGGTACGATTTATAGAACACTCGGCAGTTACCTGAGCGCAACGTTGAAATAACTTCAGAGCCCTGGCTAACGCAGCCATCGGGAGGCTAAAGACATCTGCAACGGCAAAATGTAAACTAGCTGTTAAGGAAATCGAACTTGGTTATTTGTCATCTCAGTGCTTTGGGCAAATTGAGGACATAAATCGATCGACTATGAGCGGACTTGTTGGAGACTCACGACTGTCCGTACAATCAGGTCGGAAATGTCTTCGTCACGTGCTATTTTCATACCCCCTTTTAAAAAGACAGTCACTTCACCATTTCAAGTCAGAATTAGACCAAAATAGGTTCAAATTGAAGCTATTTAGTACTTGGTTGCCCCTCCCTTATTCGCTAAGCATGCATCCCATCTACAGGGTACTGAATCACACAGTTTTAGAAGGAAATCTCCGTCGATTTGAGGCCAAGCTTGCTAGAGAGCTAGTCTCATTTCCGCTGCACTTTTTACCTTATGCCTTTGTTTGGAGATTATATCCTTGATATACTTCTAAAGATTCTCGATCGGATTAAGGTCGGGCGACTAGGGTGGCCAGGACATTCTCTTTACCCGCTTGTTGTCCAAATATTTAGTGATGATTCGGGCAGTATACCACAGGGCATTATCTTCTTGTATCACTACCTCGTCCCCGTACTTCCTTCTCATCCTTTCATAGAATAGAATAAAGTACCTTTGACAGACCCATTTATACCGCTTTACGGTCATATTCTCCCCTTCCGGAAGCATATACAGGGGTCCTATCTCGTCTCTACAAAAACAGCTCTATACACTTACAGTCGTTCTTCCACTCTTAAACGAAGGCCGTAGGTTCTTCTCCGCGTATTCCTCTTCCCTACCAGCCCCCCTTGTTACCTAAAAAGTCTGTAAATCCTCCCCTACTTCGAATATAACCTCATCACTCTAACACACCTTCCGATTGTCCCTTTTCATAGCTTTTTCAGCCCTGCAGTGAATCCTACGCTTTTTCTTGTGTAATGCCGAGAGGAAGGGCTTTTTACGTGGTCTACGCTTTGCTTTTCCGAACGATTTAAGGATAATTGCGACCGTATGGTGGTTTAAACGTTTGCCGGATTTAGAAGGTGTTATAAGCGCTTTTAAGGTCATCCTTGTGTCCGTAATTGCTGTTCGTACGAGAGATCGTGTACCCTGAGGGTTAATTTTCTTTAGACAACCGCTTCTTGGCTTGCTTTTAAAAGTAGTATTAGAGCAAATAGACTGGCGGGTAATAAATAAGGTAATAGTAGTGCGGGGGTGTTTAGTTTTCCGGGAAATCTCGGTCGGAGTATATCCTTCTTTGTAGAGAGTCTATATTTTATCTCTCTGAGCCAGGGTAAGCTCTCTTCGATCTGTCTTCCGTTTAACACCTATAGTCCGAAGTTGCGAGAGAAAATAATTAAAAAAAATAATTAGAAAATAATTTTTTGTGTGTGGGAGGGGGGGGCCACAGTAAGACATGGATTATAAGCGAATGTGACGCTGACATATCCGACCTGATTGTACAGTTTTGATGTCTTTTTTGGAACGCATTTGAGGGGTCCTTCGGGCTGTTTGTTGACCATTGTGTATGGGTACGCAGATAAGATGGTTCCTTCTGGTCTATCTGGTCTTCAAGTCTCGTCCCGTTGTATGGAGTGCCGATACATTTTCTCATGCGTCGCGCGAAGTTGTGAACCCGCCTTCCGTTACCTTCCTGCTTCCTCCCATCCATGATGCATCGAATTCGCAAAGGCACTGCAGGCTTATTTCATTCAAAACAAATCGCGTTCAAGGCTGCAGACCCTGTGTTATCGGCGAGTCTTGAGAGATGGCAGGTTGTGTAAAGTTTGTAAGAAGGAGAAGGCATTCTAGGTTGGAAATCTAAGTTGAGGCGCCAATGCCAGTCCAAACATAGCCTAGCAAAAGAAACCGGGCAGGTTTCCCGAAACCGGCTCTCGGCTCAAGAGTTGGGCCGGGAGGAAAATTTCCCGAGTGACATCCGGGAGAACTTCCCATCAATTTCTTCAACCAAATAAACATGTCCTAAAACTCAAACGAACCTCCTGGCATCCAAGAAAATTAGCAAATTCCTTTGCCGAGGACTAGGGATTTTAAAAAGCAATGAATTTTAAGGTTTTATTGTTTTCAGTCAAGTATTATGCGCGACACCCACTAACTAGGAATGAAATGAATGGAAGCAATGAAGTAGTGATAGTTGAAACAAGATTCAACAGAATCAACTTTAATCCACATAAAGATGCGTTCTCAAACATTGATATTACAATTGTGTGAATATCTAACAAATGAGACATGTCACTATGAATCATTGATAACTGCATTTGAATTTTAGGAGGTCCCTTCATTTTAGCATTTCATGACTCCTTCCACATGAACTCTCGAATAGCAATTTTCTTTTCTTCAATTAAACTCAAAAATAGGCCAAGTTAGCAATACTAATGGGATGCCGTAATTACTGGATTGTTCTTGTAATAGGAAATAAACGCATGCTGATTGGGTACGGATTCTGTCGACTGGAAAAAATTACTTCAAGTCTTTTTAATTCTCGTAGATGGCAGCTTCCTTACCTTCAATGAGTGATCAGCCTCCAATTGACTTGATTGAACGATATCATGAAGAGATTACTTCTGCTCTTCTAGGAATTGCGGCTGATGCCTTTTATATTAGGTTATGAGGTAATTATTCCTTTCAAAATTATGGCTTCGCAGCGTTCGCTCTCCTTTCCGCCTCGCTTAGAACGTTGTCGGACCCACTTTTCGACTTCCCTTCACTTCATGATCGCACAACTATCCACCCAAAAAATAATACCAAGAATATAGAACCTTAAAAACCAACAGCCGTATCAAGGAGCCTTTGCTTATACCCTTAAAAATGATGGAATACTTAAGTGTTCACCCACGCTTGTAACACCGTCACTTAAAATATTACTAACCTGCTACTATTGCTACCACACTTAGCCAAACATGTGTATATAAATGTCGCACCGTCGATTATCAAAATCCTTACTCTACGGTTAAGTTCGCTACTCGGTCATTACTGAACCTGTATTTCAAAACTTCAAAAGTAGAACGCAAAAGTAATAAAACCCATAAATGCTCCGCGAACGAATTAAGCTATGTGTATAGTCATAGAATCTAGAGGTTTCCCTGTCAACATCAAAAAAAACTTATGAGTAATGAGCTTCTAGAATAATCTTTTATTCTTTCTTTTGCTCAATGAGTCAATGCTTTCTAGGACCTCTGAAGGCAGAGACTCTTATATAACTCAACAACCAGTGTCTAGGTGAATACTACCTAGGTACCCATTACGCGATGAAGATGACGCTAGTATTGACTTCCAGCTTCACGAAGCTACGGACCGGTACCTCTGAAAGCGAAGGAAAGGAATAACTTCGGCGCATTCCCTTCCTCCCTATATAAAGCACGATAACACATTCTTGCACTAAGCTTCGGCTCAAACTCGTCTCCCCCCCTCTTTCCCTCCCACCCCTACTCCGTAAGTTCCTCCTTACCCCTAACCTAAATGCAGCACACAAACTAACAGAAAAAACAGGCGGCTTAGGCACTGATCGAAAAACAGCCCTAGTCGACTAGGGTGCACCCCAGCCTAAGAGGGGGGTGTCCGGAAATCCACTGCGAACGGGGGTGGCGCACTTAACGCGGCTTTCTCACCTTTAAAAATCAGACTAGCTCCGGTTTTCTATACGGCCCTCTACGGGGGGCCGTTGAGTTTTGTTGTTTTTTTTTTTACAAGTTCATGTTTTTTGACGTTCGCATATTTTTTCTCTCCTCCAAGTTTTTAGGGTGGTTGCATGTCACGATATCTGACTGGCCGGATAGTGTGGTGGGTGACGAGTTACATCAAGTGGGTAGAGCAGAAAATATATCTCCCACAGCGGCCTATAAATTAGCTTTTTCTCTTCTTTCCTGCAGTCTTATCAATCGAGGCTATTCCCAACTTTTCTGTACTCGTGGTGTTGAGTGAATGAGATTATCACTAGCTCTTCTGCCCGAAAAAACTCCAGTTCTCTATTCCACCAAAATAACCTGAACCACCCCCTCCATCGGCCCCGCACCAAGCCCACCAATCACCGCAAGCACATCACCAACCACACCACTTTTCACATCCCTCTCAAAAATAGCCACATTCCCATCATACTGCTCCGCGACCGCAACTTTGTCCTCCTTCTAATTAAGTAAAAACTGTTTTAGGAAACGGCAACCTGATGAAGCATCACCTATTCGCTGCGGTGTGCCTTTGAAGGAAGAAATGGCGTAAGTGAGGAGCGTGTCGGTGGTTATGTTGGTGGTTGGTGAGAGTGGAGGTGGAATTGAGAAGGGGGGGTTGTCGCGAAGGGAGGCGAGGGGGAATAGGGGATAGAAGACATTACAGTCACAGCAAGTTCACTCGCAAGTATACCCCCACTACCTCGATACACTCGATTTACAAGAAGATAAACTTAGGAGTAAATTTGACCTCTGCATAATTCGAGCTTTTTAGAATTTGTCGAGTCTAAGTCCGATTCGTGGTATTCCAATATTTTCGGACCGCGTCGCTTGACTCGTCGTCGTCATACCCAGACTAACTTTAAGGAAAAAGGCTAATTTGCGTTATGATTGAATATAGGAAGATTTCCCGCCCCGTCGATATCTAATTGATTCGTATAAGACATTTCGAATTGGTCTAATAGTCTATGACAGAGAGAGTCCATCAAAGACTAGTACCAAGAATATCAAAAGGTTATTGCCGATGTATATATGTAGCTAGTCACTTTTGAGCTGAGCTGGAGCATAGCTAATGCTAGTGAAGATCCTAGGAAAATAGACCCGTTGAAGATAACTTATAATGATTGAAATATTAAAAAAAACCCCACATACTTGCGATCAAGTAAGAGAGGTTGAGTGGAGACATCGAAAAAATCTAGGGCCTAGGTTGCTTTTTTGATCAATGGCACTGGCCGCTTTCAAGGGCAGGTGAGAAAGATAGAGTGCCACATTGAAAAGGTTTCAAGGCGTCTAAGCACATAGCAAGAATCCTGATCTGAAGATATATCTCCTTTGCGAATTTAGAGTGATTGCAGATACACATTATTCTTATCTCCTCGGCCGTTATGCGCACAACAGAGCGAACTCGCATGAAACACTTGAAAATCAAGAAATAGCTACTAAGTAAAAAGTGCTAAAATTCGACAGTTAACATAAGAGGACAGCCTAGATTAGGATAAATCCACTTTCTTCTTATGTGTCACAGTAGCAGAGATGTTGAGAGTATTATAACCTATTTCGCGATACTACGTGCATAACGGTCGAGGAGATAGAGTATAGCCGTAGCCTGCGGGAATTTTCATTGAATTGTAGGGTTTCGTGAGTCCAAAGCTATCGTACATCGCATCAATTTTTACTCTTCCACTTGATCCGTCTCTACAGCCGTCTTAGTTGGAAAGCGCCGTTTTGAATCCTCTTCGATTGTAAGGAAATAAGCATTGTACAGAGCGTCATAAAAATCAAACAATAATTCGTGAGAAGGAAAACATGAATAGAAATACAACGCTAGCCACTAGTGATGCCTCATAAGATCAATGATATCGTTAGCAGAAGCGTAAAATGCTGACCGTCGATCCGAAAGAAATATGCGTGGTTTCGCAGGTAAAGTATTAATCAATACGCCATAAAGGTCTTCGTAGAATATGACCGTAATCGTTAAGCATCCAATGAATGGACTCGAAGTATGGAAAGTTGGTATTAGAACATTAGACGTTTCGTCAAGGGTTCATGCTGACACACAAAATGCTACTATTAATGCGGGCGTGGAAGGCGTAAATTCTAGTGCATGTGGATTGGCCAAAGGTTGATATCGTAAGAATGAAATATCCATTAGTATGCTTTTGGGAGGAGAAAGGATCCAGGATCGTTGCCATGTGTAGATTTTGAAGTCATTAGGTCCGTCCATATTTAGTCCCAGGAACTGAAGTATCGAAAAGGAAATCTTCCAGGTGTAGTATTATGCGTTTGGCGGAGGATTGGGTTCGGCAGGCTTTGGCTCTTCTCGAGGCTCTTTTGGTGGCTCCTGTAATTCTTGTGAGGCCGGATGGGGTTCATTTGGAGCTACTTCTTTCGCCTCAACTGAGGGCTCTCTTTCCTTTGGCTGAATTGCCTGAAAGGGTTCGCTGGGAAGACCGGGGCTTGGTAGTTGTTGCTCTCTGGTTTGTGGTTGAATGATCTGCGGGTTTACAGCCGAAAACATGTTTTCACCTGGGTTCTTAGGACCCTTTCGCATGTCATCAGTCTCTTTTCTTGGTCTCTCACAGAGGTCACCCACTTTAGGTTGCCTAGGCGCCGCCCGAGCTCGTTTCTTTTTGCCTGTTGTATCTCCCATACCTGGCTCGCTCTGATATTGACCTCCCATGCCAGGGTCTGCTGAAGGGCCAGCAGGAGCCATGGGGGCAATATTTGCGAATACCGTGGCACTTGATTCCTCCGAACCAGGTTGTTTCGGTACTTTTGGCGTGAGCGTCTTGGGTGGAGGCAAGACCTCGCCTCTTGCAATGGCTTCTGCTTGCCGTAACTCTACATCTGCTTTCGATGGGCGACCACGTTTCTTTGGTTGAGTTGCAGGAGGTCCTGGTAATGAGGCGAAAGGGAGAGGGGAGCCGTTCGAGGAGGTTGGTTTTGGCCGAATGTCGCGTGCTGATGGTAGTGATTCGACACCTGATTGTCGTCGTTTGGGTGAAGGTGCAGTCATAGGATGCTCGAGCGATTC
>JAAMPI010001064.1:0-20424 GCA_013054445.1 Cudoniella acicularis
ATACTATTTATACGAGACTAGGTAACGCCGGCGCGATACTACGGTTATATTAAGGGTTTTACGACAGCTAGTATAAAATTATATTAGGGAGATCTATACTAAGGTTCTGTCTATCCGAGGAGTAAAGAATTTTATATAAGTAAGGTAAGGTAGAATTATCTCGGCGGCTAAGCTACTTTAATAGAAGGGGTTTACGGTTACTAGTACGCCTATTAGCTATCGTAGGATTTATATAGCGGCAAGACTAGGCTAAGGGAAGACTTATAGTTAGGTTTAGTAGGAGAGCTACGTAAGTAATACGAGGTAAAGGCGCTAAGATTATATAGTAAACTAGGTAGCGTTATATTAGCGATAATATATTAATTAAGGAGGGCTGTTAGATAACTTCTAATATCGGCTAATCCTTTTATAATTTATATAACGGCGAGGTTAGCTATCGTAAGATTTATATAGCGGCGAGACTAGGCTAAAGGAAGTATTATAGATAGGTTTAGTAAGAGAGCTACGTAAGTAATATAAGGTAGACTTATCTCGGTAACGAGCTACGCTTATAGAAGGGTAAAAGAGTCTCGGAATTAGCGTTAATCTTAAGTAGTTAAAATTTATATATAGATAAAGTTATATCAGGAAAGGATAATATAACTTTAGTCTACCTTATATAGCTAAGAAATTTATATAGAGTAGGGCTAGTATTACGTTAGTTTATCTAATAGCGGAGTTATAATAAGGAAAAGGTTTATATTAAGATTTCTTCTTATATACTAGAAAAATCTAAAATATAGTAAGATAGAATTATATTAATAATAAAGTTATATTAATTAGAGGGGTATATAACGGCTAACGTAATTCTTAAGCGTCTTAAGACTAATAGAAAAAGGATAATATTATAGAGGAGGGGGCGATAGTAGTACTCGGATTACTTTATCCTTTAATATAAGATAGGTTAGTCTATAGGTGAAAATACCGTAATAGAGAGGGTTCTAGTAGTACTTAGCTCGCCTATTTTCTCGAAGGAGTTATAATAGCGCTTAGCTCGGCCCTTTAGTATAATATAAATCTAGCTATTAGAGAAGGGTAAGAACCTTATATAGCTTAACCTCTAACGAGGTAACCTAGAAGAGAGAGAGGATACGGTAGGGCTCGGTGTCTTCGAGAGAATAGTACTAGGGAGGTAGTGCGTAATAGTAGGAAGCTTAAAGAACACTATGAGAAGAGGTCTTATAAAGATAAAGAGAGGGCGGAGAAATAAATAAAGAGAAACGATTCTTTATAAAAAATAGGTTTATCGTTTAAAACGGAGCGACTAAACCTTAATATAAACATTAGAATATATATAAAACTAAATAGTTAAGAGATATAAGAATCAGAAGTATATAGTGTTTTATTCTCGACTATAGAAATGTCTTTAGAAGAGTACGCTAGCTATAAGAGTATATCGGCGCCTTTAGCTATATAATATATATAATATATATTCTATTATTTATATTAACGCCGTTACTAGGGCTAACTATCTAAGATTCGCCGGCTATTAACCTAAATCAAACATATAAATTAGCTCTATAAAATAAAATAATAGAGTTAATATTAGAAGAAAAGAGATAGAATATCTTTATTAGAAATAATTTAAGGATTATATAATAATTCGCGCGTTTATTAGAGATCCTAGTATTATTATATCGTATAGTTTTCTCTAGACCCTTTATACTTATAAAGAAAAAGAATCCCTCGCCCCCCTAAAAAACACCCCTTAATATTAATAACTAGACCTAGCTACGATTATACTATTACTTGTTCCTCTTTTCTTAGGCGGTCTATCGCTCTACTAAATATACCTATTATTCTATCGTATATTATATCGTTATTATAGAAGGTTCTAATAAAGATTACCCTATCCCTAATTAGAAAGAGAGTAGATTAGAGCTCGTAAGCTAACTACTTAAGGTTCTCGAACTTTAGCGTAAACTCTATAATAATATTCTCGAATCTATTTTTATTTATATAGCCTAGTTTTATATTAGTAATTTCTATATATATCCTAATATACTAACCTCGTAATATATTTATCTTTAGTCTTATTAGCTTATTAGGTTTTTATTCGCTTATACCTTTATAGCTATATTAAATATATATCTATATAAAGATATAAAAAAACGACTTAAGGTCGTATCGATATATATAGCTATTGCCTTTAAGAACCTTAATCGCTATAAACTATATAGTACTAGTTTAATAGCGAGCTCTACTTAGTAGACTATCTAACTCCTTTACTAGGTCTAGGTTAATCAATATCCCTTTCGGGTCTCTATTAGCGGTAGCGTTTATAATAATAATATTGTTTTTAGAAATGTCTTAATAAAGAATCTTATTATCTTTAAGAAGCGACCTATAACCTCGGATAGTATCGCGTAGCGCCTTTAAAAGCTCTCTAACCGATTAATATTTATAGAGAGGTCGTCTAGCTAATAAAGTCACTAAATAGTAGTTTACTCGATTACTATACGTCTCGCTTTTATAGTCGGTTAGACTATCGGCTCTAGCTTCTTAAATACTATTAATATTATTCTGTTACTACTTATTCTAATAGTTTATTAGACTATCGACTACTACTTCTTAAATACTATAAGCGCCGATTATGTCTAGCTCGTCTTTATATATATTTATCGCGCTAGTATAACTATCGGCGGATTTAGATCTCTTTAGTCTATTACCTCTAATAAGTCTTTTATCTCTTTTTCTTTTCTGTCTAGAGGAAGAGGTCGTAGAGCTACTAGCACTAGTTCCTATACTTATTAAGTAAGCCGTACTACTCTCTAACCTTCTTCTAAGACTTGTTCTCGAGTACGCCCGACTAGATTCCAGACTACTGTCGGCCTAAGAGGCTTTACTCGATAGCTTTTATAGTATTCCGAATTTTATATCTTGTCGGAAATATAAAATAGTGTCTAGGTCGCCGTTAATAGTAATCTATTTATAACTAAACTATATAGTAATACCTATAACTCCTCTCTCTTTAGCTAACTTTAGTAAATCTCTTTCCTATTGCCTTTTATTAGACGGCTAGGCGAACTTCACTACGTATTCCTAGTCTATTAAGCCGTGTCTCTTTCCTTGATAATATGTTATTCCCTAGTATACTATCGCTTTTATTAAGACGATTAGTTTATCCTTTAAAGAGATCCTTATATCCTATACGACGATATATTTACTAGTCCTATTACGCTTAATAAACGTATTTAACCCTAAGTCCGCGTCCGTTATTAGTATATAACTAGTAATAACCTTAATAAATCGCTTAGGCTCTTTATATATATTAAACTTCTCGGAGTTATACGCGCTAGATCTATCGAATATCTAGAGTCTTATTATATTCCTATATATCGTAAAACTAGGGATAAATCGCCGCTTAGGTTAACTTCTAAATACCTTACGCGTATACCCTACTAACTATACTAGTGTTTTTATAAAACGATCTTTATTAAGATTCCTTTTATATTCCCTAATAACAAGTACGTTTAACTAATCATACTCGCTATCTTTAAAGGCAGTGTTAGTAGGAGTAAGAAAAATATTAAGCTTATAATCAACCTCTAAGCCCCTTAATACTTTATTCGCTGATGTGTAATACCTACGGCTAAGTCTGCCGAGAACAGTGTCCTAGAACTTTATAAACCACTTAAAGAATAGACCTTAAAGAGGAGGCTCTAGCTACCCGCTCTAGCGGCTTTCTATATATTAGGCCCTCGACTCCTTATAGATATCTCTCGCGTTGTTCGTCTAGGACTTCCCCTTGAAGTATCGATCGTAGAAGTCTCTGATATCGTAGTAAACGCGCCTAGTAAGTTCCTTATAGATTTACTAGTCAACTTCGTCGTGCGTTTGTTTAATCCCTCTCTAAAAAGCCGAGCTAGATCGTAGTAGCGTATCGAGGACGGCTTTCTTAAAGGTAGTCGGAGGTATAATAGGATTTGTCTATACGACGAACTTAAACATAATATATTAAATATCCGCGTTATTCTAGGTTTCCGAATCAGCTTTATTCCTTATAATATCTTCGACTAGAGGGATTCCTAGTACGATGTCTAACTAGTTCGAATCTACGCGACTATAGAGTATCGCAAGATCACCGGAGAGGGTTCTGTCGGCTATTCGTAAATAAAGGATACGAGCTACTAGTTCGTTTTATAGAGCGAGAATAAGGTCGAGTAATAATTTTTTAGTAACTATCTATATTAGTAAAGAAGGTAGCCAAGGGAAATTAAGCTATACTAATAGTAGCTGTTAAAAAGACGACCTAGACCGTATTAGAAGAATTAGCGATACCTATATCTACGCGTGTCGATTTAAAGAGATAGCGGAAGATGCCTAGCCCTCTCTTGATCGAGTTATTACTAATTATGTCTAGTTCCGAGGTAATAGCTATATAGAAGATGATAGTCAACGTAGAATACGATATATTAGAGTAAACTATAGTACTTAACGTATAAATAGAGACCTAAGGACGTATAGTAGACCCTAGATTAAAACGCGGGCTTAGGAAATCTTTTAGCGCTATACTATATAAGGATTAGTTACTAACCGGAAAGTATCGTGTCTAAACCGACAATATTGACTAACAAGATCGTTATACCTTAGGCTAAAATATATAGAGCCTTATATTTTAAGCCGTATAGGTAAACACTTCTTAGCGACATAGCCTAAAAGAATTTAATATAGGTAGAAGAAGTCGAGCTATACTTATAACGGTAGCTATAGAAAAGACAACTTATACTATATCGGAAGATATAGCTATACTAAGATCTACGTATATTTAGATTAGAAGTAGTAGCTATAAAGAAAATAGTCGTTAGCGAAACTAAGATCGAAGAAATAAAGACAGGAATATAGACGTAAAGGTTAATTACTATTTATTTAACTAAGTAGCTTAGCGTCGGGATAACTAAAAATAGTTTAAATTTAGGTAATTATATCACGTGATTTACTAAAATTAAGGTTTACTAGAGCGACTTAAAAAGTAGCTTTTCTCGTGATCACGTGTTTAAAATAGAACAAGCCTAACTACGCTAAGGTATTTTCGGTTAGTATTAGATTAAATAATATAAATCATAATAACCTTATTAACCTCTTAACTTATAAAGTACGAAAGGGGGTTATAACAAATAGCGGTCCGCCCTAGTATTCTATTACGTTGTTTAGGGAAAGTAGTAGAGAAATCCTAAGTATTCGATATAGCTCTATAGAAAGATACCTCTCGCCGCCTATAAGAGTAGATCGTTATTTACTACGACCCCCTTTATTTATAGCCCGGTTTACGCTAGAGAAATTACTAAATATCTTTGAAATTCTACTCGAGCACTAGCGAGTCCTATACCCTAACATTACTATTTAATGTCTTCTTTAACGTTATTAGGCGTTAAATATAGGCCCTCTATCTATACTAGCGAATCGGAGATTGTTTATATATTATAGAGCTGAATTAGGTCTTAGAGATATAGTCGTAGGTCGACCTGTTATATACAAGTAGTCAACTCTGTTAGTAGGTTAAGTATAAACGCTATATTAATCTTTACTAGTCCTTCGTCCTTCTTAGACTTCTTTTCACCGGCCTAGCTCACCTTATCTATATCTATAGAACTAGGTTAAGTAGCGTAAGAGAATACTATTAAAGTTATAAGAGTAATTAGAGCCGATAGATTCTAGTTATTAATATTAAGGTAATTCGCTATACTTATTAAATTAGCTAGTCTTTAGGTTATTTAAGAATACCCTACCTATCCTTGTTTCTCTTTTCAGCGCCTCTCTTAGTCTACCCTCGATTACCCTATCCTTTTACGCTAACGATAGTTCTTAGAGGCTATTATATTTAGCCTACGCCTTTTCCCTTCTATAAACAACGCTATAAAAGTATCTATAGCTCTCTTAGGGTTGCTTTAGTACGGAGCTATAACGTAGTCAAGACCCGAGAAATGTTTTAGTACTTTATTATAAGGGCCTAATACTTTAGGAGATATAGACCTTTATAAAGCGAAAACAAAATAAAGAAAGTCGTTTTCTATTAAGCCTTAATACTACTGATTCGTACTAGTAGTATAATTAAGCTCGAGCGTAGCTTTTCGTTTTAATAGAGTATAAGAGGATATAGCCTAAGGTAAGGAGTAAAGACGATAGATTTAATATAGTAAATATTTAACAGCTAATAAAAGAGTTATACTTAAAGAATGCCCGAAGTATCTATACTAATGACTTACGGGCTAAAGTATCTCTGACTAAAGCCTCGACTATAATTTTCTCTTCTATACTATTAAGAAGACAGGCTGTTTAATCTTCTCCGAAATAACATATAAACTCAAAGGTTTTATATAATTACTCCGACGTATTTCCGGACTGTTATAGCTTATATATAACACTAGGTATATATAAAAGACTAGGCACTTCTTTCGAAAGAGCCCTATAAGTAATAAAATTGTTCTCTAGATTAATGACTTTCTAGATTAGCTATTCTATAGCTAACTAAGAACCTACTTTACTAAGACTAGAGCCTATAGTAGTCGTAGATTAGTAATTCTTATAGCGAACTAAGGCCTTTTAAACATTAGCTAAGTAATATACTATAGCTAGAGAGATATCGACGTACTTCTACAAATCCTATTACATTTCCTACCTAGCTACTATCTATAGCGACATATACTATTATATTATTATATAGATTCAACTACTATCTAGTAAGAACCCTTAGGCGTTTACTATTAATAGGGTCGCGAAAATCCGCGACAGAGAGACGTTAAAAGACTTAGCTAACAGTACTCGTATTTAACCTCGCTAAATCTACCGGCTTATAAATATTATCTAAAAAAGTACACTTAATTAAGAAAGGACAATACTAATCTACGTTATATATATATACGATGTCGTATTTAAATCGTTTAGCTAAGTTTATAAGCCGCTTAAGCATTAGTATAAGATCGTGGCTTTATGTGTTAAAGAATTAATAGATTAGATTAAATAAGAAATCAAGAGCATTTTTAGGATTGGGCAAGGTTTCCTAGTAGTATAGGCTGTTGTTTCGCGCTAATCCTCACCTCCCTTTGCATGCGCGCCAAGCTACGGCGCACGTGACACCTCGCCGCTCTGCTCACCCTCGCTTCACCTTAACCTCACCCATCCTTACCGGCCTCCATTGTGCGCTCTCCACCGCTTCACCTCTGCTCACCCGTCTTGCCTGGTTGTGCTCATCCCCGGTTGCGCGGCTGTCGAGAGCGTTAACTCCTGGTGAGAAGGATTCAGGGGAGTCAGAACGGGCTCCAAGGGGCCCGTAATAGGCCCCTGGTATCAGGATGGGCTCCTGGGCTTACTATCCTGGTATTGAATATCAATGTTATTATAGAGATGGAGTTGGAATTCTGCCTTGTAATTTAGTTCTGATTCTACTCTCTACCGCGATTCTTTCTCTTAAGTTCTCTTCCCTCGCACGCTCTCCTTGCTGTTCATCCAGACCATTCCTCTCTGCCTTCAACGCTCTGCTTTTCATTATTGGAATTCCGATCTACTAAGCCAGTAGTACGAGGACTTCTTACATTCTATCTACGGTAAGTGGGGTCGCGAAGGGGCGTTACCCATGCGCGATCGAGGATATGCGCCAGAGCGGACCACCGACTGTACTAGTTCAGGTGAGACATGTAACGATTCTGGGCTTCCACGTATTGGAGCTCGGGCCGGACCTCGGTGATAATATCATGGAGATCCTGTAGGGCCCGGGAGTTCTGTTCCAGCCCGATCGCATCTCCGGGCCAGATCCGTACCGTTAATGTATTCTTGTAGATGCTTTCTATCACTTAAACGTGCTCGGTCTGCTCCTGGATATCGGCCTGGTTTCATTTAATAGATATAGATCTGCTTGATGGCGTAGTAAACTTGCGAGTAAACTCTATTTGTCATGAGCCACAAGGACGATGTTGACTCGCTTCTGGTCATCTGTCTCGTCACTTTGTTTTATCCTTTAATGAAAACGTTTGTCTTTCAATCCTGGTTCTCTTTCATCGATAAGAGTCAACGGTCGCTGCTATCTTGACTTACGCGCCCGGGCAAGGTCGGATTCCGTCAGCTGCTACTACGTATAGTGATCGCACTCCCGAATCAAGCGACCTACAAGCAAATGACACGACGTATTTGCCCGGTTAGCCAGAATAGGCGCTCTGTGATACTAGCGTGGAGGAAGGGTTATATGAGAGGCGCCTATCGCAGTATGAACTCCTGTACGTCAACAGAAGAGTCACCCTTAGAGTCTTCGTCATGGTGAAATCTCACTGTCCATTAGCCGGTCCACGTCAAATCCAGGAAGCGGACTCTACTACCCCAACAGCGAGTTGAACGACCAGGAACCTATTCCATCCAGCCAGCCGGCGGTCTCAGTACGAATGGTCCATTCTTGTACTACCGTAGGCCGGATAAGTCGGACATACCCCGCCTTTGTAGAAAGGCTGAGAAAGAGGAGGCAAGTAATTTTAGTTTATCTCTATCTTCTCCAGAACTGGGGCTCCCCAAATTCTTAGTGCATTCTTTAGCAGTTGTCTGTGAACCTCCAAATTGTCCTCGTCAACCTGTTCGGTCCGGGTTTTGCCATGTTCTAACACCGTCTCGAGAAATGCCTTACTGATTACTTCAACCTCTCCTTCGTTCTCTGTGACCCCTAGACCAGTATATACAGCCTTTACACCCAGACAATTTTTTGACTCAAAAATGTCGTAAAAGCAACAACTCCGGGTTTTCAAATCCCATTTGATCATACCCGAGAACCCCAAGCTAGTTTCTGCAATATCTCTATCATGCTAATTAGTTATTGAACATTGTTAAAATTATTAACCGAGCATACCTAAAGAGTATGAGAAACGAGTCCTTTGCTAGAAGTTGCGTACAGCATGCTTTCATCGCATCATGCCAGTTTTCCATTGGCTCGAACAGTGGGTTCTAAAAGAATGAGTTAGTGATCATTTCATGATTTGAAGTTTAGAGCTTTCTTACTATTGTAAGAGTAGGATCTGTGAATCCTCTATCCCCAAAGTTTAATGGTTCCATAACTATAATCTTCTTTTTCGATGAACAAATAAGGAGATGATCATTATCCCATGCTAATCTATGGAACTTATTCGTTCTAATTGTAAATTCATCGAATGACCGCCTAGACTCGACAATGACTCTCAAGGTAAATGCGGTACATAGCCCACCTATACTCCGGTAAGTGTTCTCCATTGTTTTGGGATCATCTGGGATATTTTTTATGCCCATTTGGCGTAATCTTCTTCCCGGTTTGTCTGACAAGGTTCGTTCAAGGAGGTCGGCGATGTCGCATTCGTTAACCGCCAAAATTTCTTTGAGCATTTTCATGTTGGTATAAGCGGTGGTCAGCCATACCTTACGGTAGGCGTCTGTCATTGCTAGTACGTTCTTCTTGGGCGTTGAATCCATATCGCTGATCGCTGATGGTTCAATGATTTTTCAGTTCATACACTGACATTTCACATTTTGCAAAGAAATCTCCCATCTAGGAAGGAACGACACCCACCCCCATAATTCCTCCTTATCCATCTAGAACACAAAATCTGCGACCCAAACCACGAGTACTTCCATTTCATCAACGAGAACAAGCAAATAAATTTGCGGGTTCTAAAAGGGTAAGTGAGTAAGTATTAAGGAGAACGGAGTAGGGCTAATAGTCATATAAAAGTTTGCAGAAAATGTTAATTGAATTCAAGCCAAAGAATAAATAGCAGTCATAGGTGAGCCCTCTCTGCTATTGCCAGGTATTCTAACTCAAGCTTTCTTCTGTTCCGAGCTTTGGGCCTCCTTTGCTGCTCTTCGCTCACGGCATTCCTTGGTATATTTAACCCAGTCGAAATCATCATCCCCCTCCTCCTCGGCATCTTGCTCCTCATCTTCTGCCGTCTCGTAATGGCGTAAATACACCGACGCATCAGTGGTGAATCCACTATGTCCTTCTACATTCAAGTTAATTAAGAGATAGTGATACGTGCAAGTACTATTTCTTGCCTTTCGAGCCATATATCCATTCGTAAAGCTCATCTTTGGTCCTTGGCTTCGAGCTCTCAGCTTGGTTTGAGGTTTTCGCCTCAGAGTCGCTTTTTGGGGTGGTTGCCGATTTCTGCGACATCTTTGATAATAGGCTTGGGCGTTTTGATGGCGAGTTTCTAGTGTAAGGGCTTTTTCTGGGGCTTCGTCGGGGACTGCGAATTGGCGATTTGGTGGGAGGAAGTTTGATGATGGAATGGTTTGGTGAAGTTTGAGTTGGTGTCACTGGCCGTATAGATGCCATCTTTTGTAGGTAAGTCAAATGGTTGGGAGTGTTGTGTGCGACAATGTGACTAGGGGCTGTGTTTGGAATGTGGACTAACGAGCCTGGTCAGATAAATCTGTATTTTAGGGTATTTTACTAGTCAATCTAAATTTAAAAGTTATAAACTTTTAAAAGTTAGTGAGTAGAAAGTATCTTTGCGTTTAATAACTCGTAATTATAAGATTTTATATTATAATTATTCCTGGTTATTTTATAACATTTAAGTGATCGCGACAACTTTAATTTTCGGAAGCCTAAAGGTGGGGTCGCGAAGCCTGAAAATCGCTTAAAAGTAGCCTGAAAACACAGACTTATCTGACTGGGCTCGTAAGGATGCTAAGTCAACCCTATGTCGTCATGACTCCAACTGCCAAATCCCGATTTGACCACAACAACATAAAACGAAGGAAATAAGTCGATATGTATGGTTTACGACTCAACTATAGTAATCTTAGGGGTTTTAGAATTTTCTAAGTACTTTGAAAAAACCCCGAATTTTTGGTGTTCTTACAGGGTATAGGTGGGCGATTGAAAGCACCGGGACGGCTGTCTGTCGGGGTACGAGTCATCAGAGGTCATGTGACTCTGCATGCAAGAGTGCTTAGAAATTTGAAGTCATATCGCATAAAGAGCCTCATTTCCAATTGCCAAAGAGGGGTTATCATTTCCATTTTTTGAAAACGTTTAGAAACAAATTGGGCGCTAGTCATCTAGCGAAGAGTTTTCACCTCGCTTAGCAAGCCCTCCATTCACCACAACACCACGCACCAAAAATTCAAGTACCCACGCAAAAATACCACGACTAACCCAATAACAAAAAATAAAAGTTATTGAACAGTATATGCGTTCGCCGGGAATCGAACCCGGGGCCCATCGACGCTGAAGAATGAATTGAATCATCTTATGGCAACGATGGATTTTACCACTAAACCACAAACGCTTTTTGATAGGTTCACTTCTGCCTAATAAAACTCATAAAGGAGTCACAGAGAACGGGTTTCAGTGGTCTCGGTTTTAATTCGGGCCGGGTAATGGAAATGTAGGCGGCTCCGAGGCGGTAAAGGCAAAAAGTGGAGCAAGTACTTAGCGAGAGCCCCCTTTTTCTGACGATGTTTGTTTAAAATCATCACGTAGCAACGATGAATATTTCTGCAAAACTACAAAATGTCTTTTCCCACTATTTATTCAGGAAATTTATATTTAGCATTGAAAAACTTTCTTTTTATAATTCCTATATATAAATCTTTTAAACTGATTTAATGACTCAGAAAGGAAAAAACCATGCATAATCGAATAATGATCCGCATCGGAGAAACTAGGGGGTAGGCAAATAAGAGAAATATGATTTATCTATCTATTTTTCATTCATCGAAGTCTCTATTTTGAAATATCTCGCAGTGATAAATCCAAGACTACTTGCTTAGTATAGCGTAGGATTATCCAATTAGATTGCATTAGGAATTGTTCACTTAAAATGGTAATTACTATGCTCTAGGTAATTCTAAAAGCCCTATACATAGGTGATCAACGTTATAGCTCTCATTGACGCGAAGCACAATAGTACCAACACAAAACATAATACCTCGAATACTATCAGAGTCATTCAATTTCAAACTACGTCTCTAGGTAAAGCGGCAGCTCCAAAAGTTCCTTTATTTAAGTGGATGTTCTGCTGAAAGCCACATCTGCCATGCTATATGAGCATACAAAGGAGAAAGGAGAAGCTGGTGATCAAATTGGGTAGTTGAAACCTCGAGACCTAAGAGATTCTTGTGCTTGTTGAACTCTACTTTGAAACGTATCAAAAGGAATTTTCCTCGAACCCTCCGGCGTATTGATATAGAAGTCGCCGCCCTTGCTATACCCACTCAAATCTTCACTGAAACTTCTCTCAAGCCAGATTTCGTACAGGTTGCTGAAAGATTCGCTGTCGATATTAAAAAGAACAAAACTAAAATCTTCATCAGAAAGTCCCTGTGGGCTAGTCAGGGCTTCAGCTGCAGGCTTCCTAAGTCTGAGATCCGGATCCTTTAGCAGCGCTACCACGTCTTCAAAGACTCCTTCTGGCCAGGAAGATACCGATTGGCGACTCAATACCTCAATTGCACGGATTTTACCAAACCAAAGTGGCTCCGTCAAAAGCGCTGCCACGTCTTGAAGGGCCCCTTCCGGCCAGTTCCATGTCGACAGTTGACTCAATGGGCCGATTACATAGCCCCTAATTCGGGGATCCTTTAAAGCCCCCACTACGTCTTTGAAGGTTCCTTCTGACCAAGTCGAGGCCGAGCAGCGATCTAAGGAATTAGCAGCTTGGGTCCTAATGGATATATCTGGATCCTTTAGAAGTTCTATCACAGCTTTGAGGAAATACTCTGGCCAAACGGAGTATGACCGAGCGAAGACTGAGTTGAACGGCTTAGGTTGTATAGATATAACAGCAGCTTCTTTATAGACCCTATCCGAATCCTTTAAAAGCGCCCCAACCCAGCACCCCCTTCCCCTAGTCCCTTACCTACACAATAAGCCACCAACCCCAACAGCGCAACACCCAAAATCGCAACAACAATCACCTCCACCAATGCTTTAACTTTCTTCTTATCCGCTTTTTCCTTGCGCTTGATGTTGTTGAAGAGATCCGCTGAGTTTGAGTTGTAGGGGTTTTGGGAGAACCAGGAACGTGGGGTCAGGAAGGTGGGTGTTAGTTTGGGTGTGTTTTTGTCGTTGGTGATGGTGGTGTTTAGGAAGGTGTCGCTGTCTCGGGTGAAGATGTGGGGTATGTCGGGGAATTCTTTAGTGTTGTTGGTAGGGAGTTTGCTGCGCGGACTGGTGGGTGGTGGTGACATGGCAGCGAAGTCGTCGTCGTCTGGGAGGAGCTTGGCCTCTGCCAATAAATTAGCACCATTTCTTCTCGAAGAAAAGGGGAGGAGAGGAGCAAAGAGGTTGAAACTTCTTCCCGACCCATTAGAAGAGGGAATTGAGAGGAAGCGACAAAGAAATAGGTTAGTTACGGAAGGAAGAGGAGCGGAAAGGCATTGTTTCTGCAGCGATGGTAGTGGTGATTTGGGATTTTTTATAGCTCCGTTTGTTCTTAGAGATGGGTGAGGCTTTCAGGTGGCAGATTTATAGAGGGACAGACACAGGGTTTGAGAGAGGGGTTGAGATCAAAAGACGTAACAGAGTACAGTGGATTGAAGTTGCGGAAAATGCATATGACGCACAGGATGTGAAGGTGAATTGATTGCAAGTGTGGCTGTGTGAGAACAGCAACTGTGAATTTGACATAGCTTCAGAAGATGTTCTTTGTCTATGGCAAAGGAGAGAATGCAAGGTGATCTTGATCGCAGTCAGAAATATGGATAGAGAACAAAGAAGCTCTCGTCGTCTCTAACTTCCATAAATTTCTGCTATTTTCCGCGATCTGCAACTTTAAGAGAGATATCAAAAGCTCTGTATAACCTCTCAGCACGTGACCAGATCGCAGTACTTTCGATTGGCCTGGTTTAAGACCTTGACCATTCTTCTCTCTTTTCTTCTAGAAATTCTCCCTTCTCTATCCATCGTGTTTCCAACCATTTTGCTAATTCGGCATCGGTCTCTGGTAGCTCTGCAAGTGGGAATCGTTTCACATCCACATGGAATTTATATCCTCTTTTTCCGCTCAAACTGCTGCAGCTCAGCGATTCCCATATTGTTGGAGCCTCCAAAAATTTGTGGTTATGTTCATATGCAATCGTTATGTCGTAAATAGCTTTGATATGTTCTGTTTCTCGAAGGTGTTGTACTGTGGTCACGAAACCTTTCGTCCGTGGGTAGAGGAGATGTTTCGGAACTGGTCGATCATTTTCTTTGCACCACACTTTTGCAGCTTCGTATTTCTTTGGAGTATATCGCGTAGCTTCGCTGAAGCTGATGAGCCCTTGAGACAAATTAGTTTTTCAGTCTCGGAAAAAATAGCAAATTTGACTTACATGTTGGCCATTTCTTGACGGTAATTCCATTGAACACTCTATCGAGCTCTTTCTTGTCCTTGAGCCAGTTTCTGCTTACCATTGGCATGCCCATTGCCCAAATACCCCAGCCCAATAATGGGACCCAGCGCAGCTCTATCTTCGCGAACCAGCGACATCTTCCTAGCATGCCCGCGCGAACTGCGAGAGCCTGAATCATGTAGAAATCGGTCCAGCTCACATGGTTGGAGATGACGATGGCAGACTCACCTTCCGGGAGCACATCACCGGAAATGGTGATATTGCCTCCATTAAACACCTCGAATATGCATTGAATCCAGTTCCAATTCGTAAATGCGACAAAGGACGAGGCGTCGTAAACCCAGTTGGGGAAGAAATAGCTGACGGGAAGGAGGATTGACAGGATGAGGTCCATGAGAACCAGCTCGAGGGCCCATGGTAGCACGAGCAGTATGCCGCGCAGGGTGGTAAGGAAATCCATATTGGCCGCCCAGAGGATCTGTGTTGAAAGGAGGGGAAGATGGGAGAACTCACCACAGCGCGAGCAACGTTAACGCGAAGCTATTCAAGCGGTCAACGCGACATGTGATCCCCCACTTCACCTGTGCCTAGGACCTGCCTAGGACCTACCTAGCGATTCGGCATTGAAGTTTGTGAGAGCCAAGCAATTGTGAAGAGGACCAGCAAGCTTCAGCGGGGAGCACGCACCGGTCCGAGTCTCACACATGCAGCGCCGCAAAGAAAAAGAAAGTAATGGTCTTCCAGCCCAAAATACCATCTGAATGTCTGAGATCTTAAATCCGAGAAGCCGAGATTCCACACCAGCTCATGCCTCACAAAATACATGTCAGCATTGGCGAGGAATCACCCCTTTTAGGGAGTCCGGAACCTCTCCTTCAGCCAGCAGTTGGGCAGCTCGATAGATGCTTACAGAAAGGTACAGCTCTTCGGCAGTCAGCCAGGTTTCGGAGAATCGAAGATTTTGCATAGAATGCCTAGACGTGGCCTAGAAACAATGAACTACGCAATGATATGTATGGTCGAGACTTCCCTCTCCCCCGGGGTACTGATTCTCCAAATTGGCAATGCTATACAAATAGCCTGCAGCCAGACACCCAGACACCCTGCCCCGTACACCCACCTACAGCGGATGCAACAGCCAGCTGCAGGCAGAAGCTCAACCTCAGCCCACAACTTCCCAAGAAAACACTTCTCCTCCATTCCATTCGCACCCCGACAAAGTGGCTATTGTGCTGACGCATTTGTCTGATCTTACAAAGCCTTCGTCTCTGCAATTCTGAGGCCTCTCCCAAGGAAAACAGCTGTCCTGTCCTGTCCTGTCGTCGGACTCCCGTTGCATTGCCCCGCGAATTCGAGTAAGGTTAACGGCGACAAGCGGCCGTTTTGCTTGGACCTTCGTTACTCTTAAGGTTGATTTAGGGCGCAATCCCTTCAACAATCGAGTTTCATCTCATCACGACACAATTGACATTGACATCCTCGTACATTCTGCAACCGAAGAACGTTATCAGAAATCTGATTTCCAAGCTTCACCATCTTCATACCCACCTCGAGATCCCTTCGCCGCGCTTTGCATCCCTGCGACGATCCAATTCTCCTGCCTCGCATCCGCAAACGTTATTCCAAATACCTCACTCTGCCCCCGCCAGAGGGACGCCTCGCGAAAGCAACTCTGATTCTCCACCACTCGAACTCTCAAAACATCTGTCAGACACTCCCACGAACCGCTGGTCCGGTACGTCATGCACACCTTCTCCCGACCTTAATACTGCACCGTGCTCCTGTCGTGCTGCCTTCTTGAAGGGGGCGCTTGACTCTGACCAACCTGCATTTCACGATCTCGCAGAACCAGCATGGCTAACCAAGATCTAGTCGATCACCAGGCGTCTGCCCGCTATTCGTGGCCCAATTCGGATTCCGAAGACCACAAAGACATGTCGTTACCTTCCCCAGTTGATCAGTACGGGAACAAGGTGGGCGGGAGTGGATATGGGAGCAGTGGCCAGTCGGATAACGGGAAAAGCCCGTTATCCATGAGCCTTGGCTTTTTGAAGAACTTGACAGAGAAGAAAAGTACTCGTGGTGAGTTATGCTGACTGGTTGTCGCGGGAGTGTTGACTAAACCGTTGCTCAGTCGATGGCCAGCCACCCAAGAGGAGAGGACCGAAGCCAGATAGCAAACCTGCCTTGACAAGGAGGCAAGAGCTAAACAGGCAGGCCCAACGGTAAGCTGCATTGTGCCACGTGCTCGCGCATGCTAAACAGACCTAGTACCCATCGTGAACGAAAGGAATTATACATCAAGGCTCTCGAGCAAGAAGTCATACGGTTAAAGGAAAATTTCAGCACGGTTTCCCGAAGCAAAGAAACCCTAGCCGAAGAGAACCGTCAGCTTAAGCAACTTCTTGCTCAACATGGCATTCCTTGGAATGGGACTGGCGGTGTTGAGGAGCTTCAAAACGGCACTGGCTATACATCCAGTGGCAGCATCTCGGGTAGTTACGCAGCAGGGTCTCAAACTTATAGTCCTCCGCCACTTCCCAACGCAACGATGGCAAATACTCAATATCAAGCCGGCCAAAACGGAATGAACGGACGAAGCATGGCGCAACAGCAAATCCAGCAAGGGGTGGATTATGATCAAGCTGGCATTGATTTCGTATTGACGTACGCTGATCCTTCAAGAGCCTATATGTCGCCTCCCCCGCAATAGCTGACGACAACCTCGGGACAGACTTGAGCGACCATGTATGGATCATTTACAATTCCTCGTTGGACGAGCCAACGACTCGGAAGACTTATTTTGTGGTCACTCCCTCATGGCGTCATGTCCTCCAGTGCCAGAGCCCGAAGCGGACATACCGTTTGGCCATGGACCGAGAAATGTCAATGGCGATGGGCAGAAGACTTGGGATTTATCGAAATCAGACCTAGCAAACTTGCTTGATCTTAGTAAAAGATTGAATTTGGAGGGAGAAATCACGCCGGTAATGGCTTGGGGGATGATATTGGGCTATCCTCGATTTTCGGAGTTGAAGCTTCAAGACTTCGAGAAGATGTCCCAAGACCTCCGGGGCAAAATCAGATGTTACGGGTAAGTTGCACTTTAGTTTGGTGAAGCAGTTGCTGACCTTTCCCAGATTCGGCGCCGTATTGGAAGAGTTTGAAGTGCGAGATGCACTAGCAAGTGTATTTAACGACCAAGATATGCACAACCATAATTCAACAGAACTGGATATGATGTTTTGAATGGTTCTGTATTTTAACATGATCTGATGACAATGTCGCCGGGGAATATGGGACTTCTCAAGTTTTGGAGAAAGGTTCAGAAATGAGCACGAATTAACTTGATATGTAAATATACGCTTCATCTGTGTTTAAACATAATGATCAGATAAATGATAAAAAACAATAAGAGAATATCAAAACTGAACAAAGAACTTCCAAATTCGGGACTTCCATATAAACGTCACGTGAATCGCGCTAGAGCCAATCGGCAGGGTCACTGCCCCACCACAAGCCGCTTCCACAAATCGAAATATTTACAGATTCTAGGACGAATTCTTGCGAAATCCAAGAAATCCGACCCTACACATATCGCAATAATGGCGTCTATTTCTCTGTCAGATATCATCTCGGCGCTTCCGTCGGAAGATTCTTGGGGCCCACCAACCTCCACGGAAACCACATTAAATGGTGTTCCTTATGCCCCATACTCGAAAGGCGACAAATTAGGGCGAATGGCCGACTGGACCACTGAAGGCAAAGATGGCAGAGACGGCAGAGGTGGAAGACAACAATACAACAGGAATTACAGAGGTATGATTTAAGTGGCGCAATCTGCAGCTCCCACGTCTTGAAATGCGCATAAGGGCCTAGAACTAATATTTGCGACAGATCAACAAGTTTACGGCGCTGGTACATCCTCCCTGTTCGCAGTTCAGCTTGCTGAAGATGAATCCTCCTTCTCTGTTGTCAGTAATACTCGCGATTCGACAAAGACCCGGTTTGGACGTGGTGGAACCTTCGCTCGGGGTCGGGGCCAGCGAGGAAGAGCAGACACCAGAGGTGGACGGGGACAATTCCAAAGAGTTGGCGGACGCGGTGGCCAACAAGGATATAACAACTATGACCAGCGTGGAGGACGAGGTGGTGCCCGTGGTGGAAGGAGATTCGGCTGGAAAGACTATGACAAGCCACAACGAAATCGGGATGCGTCTGTTAATATCAAACCGGATTGGAAGATGTTGGAGGAGATTGATTTCAATCGTCTTGCTAAGCTGAACCTAGATACCGATGATGGAGAGGATCTCGACAGCTACGGTTTCCTTTACTATTATGACCGCTCATACGACAAGCAGGCCGTCAAGACTGCTGAGCGCAAGTTGAATGTTGTGGACCGAGCCGCATATAATGTCACGACTTCTTCAGATCCCGTTATCCAAGAACTTGCAGAGAAGGACGAAGCCACAATATTCGCGACTGACAACATTCTCTCTATGCTTATGTGCTCACCTCGATCAGTTTATCCTTGGGATATTGTCATTATTCGACAAGGCAACAAGGTCTTCCTCGACAAGAGAGACAATGCTACTCTTGATATGGTTACAGTCAACGAGAACGCAGCAGACGCGCCAATGGATGCATCTGAGGGAAGCAAAGATGCCATCAACCAACCCAGTGCTTTGGCTGAGGAAGCAACATACATCAATCACAACTTTGCAAACCAAGTTATGTTGGAGAATGAAAATCAGAAAGTGGAATTTCCCCACGAGAATCCTTTCTACAACCCCTCCGAGGAGACCGAGCCACCTGCTAGCAAGGCATATAAGTATCGTCGTTTTGATCTTTCTCTCAATGATGAGGATCCTGTTCATTTGATCGTCCGAACAGAGCTTGATGCTGTGCAGAAGAATGCCATCAGTGGCGAGGATCAATATATCACTGTTAAGGCTTTGAATGAATTTGATCACAAGGCTCAAGGCAGTGGTGGTGCTCTAGACTGGAGAACGAAGTTGGTCAGCCAACGTGGTGCCGTTGTGGCCACGGAGATGAAGAACAATAGCTGCAAACTTGCACGATGGACTGTTCAAAGTATCATGGCCCGTGCTGATGTCATGAAGCTTGGGTTAGTTTTCCGAGTCCATCTGTTTTCTAAGCTAATATCATTAGATTTGTTTCTCGAGCAAACCCAAAGACAAACGACAAGCATGTTATCCTTGGCGTCGTTGGCTGGAAGCCAAGAGACTTCGCCCAACAAATGAACTTGAGCTTGTCCAACGGCTGGGGTATTGTCCGTACAATTGCAGACATGTGTCTTAAGCGCGAAGAGGGTAAATATGTATTGGTCAAGGACCCAAATAAGCAGATCTTGAGACTGTACGAGGTTCCTGCAGGTAGTTTTGAGGATGATGCAGAGGGAGAGGTTATTGAGGAAGTTGAGGAAATCGAGGAGTAGATTGTACGACATGAAAAGCTCTTGGGGAATGCCATGGTTTTGCTTTGAGGGATACACGGAGTTCTGATGCATAGCTAGATGGATCACGAATGAATGTGTTCGTTTGAGGCAATTGTCCCTTTCTACGTCTATAATGATGGGTGCATATATTTGTTTCTATGCTCTCTTTTTGAGCCTTACGGGAGTGAGGGGTCGCACCGCACCGGCCTAATCAGCCCGATTCTTATGTTAAAATCAGCCTCACTCGGTGAGGAAGTAGGCATCAACTATGAATCGTTTCCTTTCAAATTTGAGTTCACTTTTCTACCTCCAGACTTCGGATATTTTCACTTCGTCGATCTCTCAACACCATCTCCATCTAAGGCAATTCGTAATCGATATTATACAAAACAAATACTTAACTCCGCACTCATTGGTTACTCGACATCCTCATCGCGAAGCGAAGCCACGCAAACCCCTCCGTCACCTCATATCTTACGTACTGCAGCCTCGTCTCAAAAACATCATTAACCTCCGAATAACCTCTCTCCTCAATTTTTCGATATCTTCTATCACAGACTTGGGCACAACACCACTTACCTCACTTAAAAATGTCCACGACTTCCTCTTCACCACCAAAATATACCCCTTCC
>JAAMPI010001065.1:0-20416 GCA_013054445.1 Cudoniella acicularis
AGACGCTTTATACGCAACTGCCACCCCTGTCGTAGAGCTAGCGTCCCACGTGATAAGACCCCTGGATTCCTACACCCTCTACCTGTCCCCGACCGTCCCTGGCAGCACGTGACTATNGACTTTAAGTCTATGCCAGTCGACAAGTATGGATTCGACGCTATATTTGTAACAATCGATAGACTAAGTAAGCAGGCTATCTCGGAACCCTGCTATAAGACGATTACGGCCGAAGGCATGGCCCGACTCTATATCAAGAGCGTCTATCGATACTACGGACNAGCACAGTCTATCGTCTCGGACAGAGGACCTCAATTCGTCTCACAATTCTGGAAGGAACTATGTCGTATCCTAGGAATTAAGCTTAAGTTATCTACAGCCTACCACCCTCAAACAGACGGACAGACAGAGATTATGAACCAGTATCTAGACNAGCGACTACGCCCCTTTGTTAACTACTATCAAGATGACTGGTCAGAACTGCTTCCTATGATAGACTACGCTCAGTTTACCCTACCACATAGTAGTATAGGCATGTCCCCATATGAGCTACAGAACGGCTACCTCCCCCGGACCTCCTTTGATTGGAATACCCCTACGGCTACGAGCGTCCAGGAACAGATTAGTCAAGACAAGGCGCGAGAGATAGCTAGCAGGATGCAGGACGCTATACAAAAGGGTAAGGACCTGATGGCTAAGGCTCAAGCTAGAATGGAAAAGACTACGAACGAGTCTAGACGACCTGTCGACTTCGGAGTCGGGGATAAGGTCTGGGTCTCTACTAAGAACTGGAAGACTCAGCGACCTAGTCGCAAGCTAGACCACCAGATGGCAGGAGACTTCGAGATTACTAAGCAAGTTGGAAACTCGTACGAAGTCAAATTACCTGATTCTATTAAAGCCCACAACGTCTTCTCACCGGACCGCCTCCGGAAGGCTGCCGACGACCCCCTGCCTGGACAGATAAACGACCCCCCACCACCTATAATAGTCAATACGGAAGAGGAGTGGGAGGTCCAAGAGATACTAGCGTCTAAGCTACAACGCAAGGCCCTCTTTTATAGAGCTTCCTGGATAGGCCACGACGAGGACCTAAATTGGTACCCTGCCTCGGACTTTAAATACTCACCTCACAAGCTACGAGAGTTCCACCTACAATACCCAGCACAACCGGGACCTCCTAGGAAGCTAGCAGAATGGATTAAGGCATGGGAAGAGGGTAGAGACTCATACGACGAGCTAGACGACGATATAGCACTTCCTACACGCTTGAGGGCAAGCTTTTTTAAGAGGGGGGGGTGATGTCACAGACCTAGTGCAACGCACAGTCCTGTGACTAGTGAGACTCAGACAGTGTGGCGCTATATGCGACAGGAGGCTGCGACACGTCCCCCTAACCCCTTATCACGTGACCTCGCTTGCCAGTACTCACCTCCTGTATATAAGGCCCCTTCAGGGCCACCTCTCCTTCTTCTCTCCTCAGCTTAGTTTCTTCGTTAATACAGCATCTTCTTGCAAATACGTCCCACGTGACGTCAGGGCCCTAGTGCCTTTGCAGAGCTGTAACACATGGACGTAGAAAATCAGCCTGGGGCTGCGCGTCATCAATCTCGAGGCTGGGTGCCGTGTCACAGATACATGAATCTCTATAGTACCTCTGTAGACGCCTCGAATGATCCTTTACTCCTTTTGCTAGTACTATTCGAGAATCAGTGCCGATGTAATTCTGCCTTGCTGGGATCTGCATGAATCTCCCAAAGCCACTGGATCTTAGTGTGACTCCTACTCCTCCCTAATGTCGCCGAGATGAGTCTGCCTTGTCTTCCCTCGATGATCCTAGAATCTTGGGGACCGAACATTGGTATAAACCCTGTTCCTGATGCTTTCACTCAGCATACATCCCATGATCCTCAAGAAGCACACCAGCTGTCGTACCCCTTACAACCCTTGATACAGCTGCAGAGTCGTGCCGATATTGCCTGATCTTGCACAATACCTTGTCTAAGAGAAGCACCAGACGTTATATTCCCCTTGCTTAGTGCAACTTTGCTACTGGGAAGACTGTAACTCGTCTTGCATGAATAGTAGAACGCCTAGAAGGAGCTTTAGACGTTGATAGACTCCAGGATTCGTAGTACCGTCTTTTTGACAACTATACAGAATAATTTGTCGCCTGCTATAGCGAGGGCAATAGCTTGTATATTTGAGTGCGAGTTCTTGTAGTATCGAAGTTGAATAAGTGTTCAAGTCATACACTCGTATGCGATGACGTTGAATTGGCGACATCGGTAATTTGTGAGGCTGAAAAACCTTAACCCAATCACGTGCGACTAGACTAGGGGGGGTCCAAATAGCTCTGGCACCCTTGATAAGTTTGTCAAGGGAGCGAGAACGGATACCATCACCACATCTTGATAGGTTCAAAGAGGTTGCTGTGTTCCAGACTGACAGGCATCAGCAAGATTTTATATTTAGACAATACAGAAACTATAACCGATTCGCGAGGGGGCCAGAAAAGGATCCTGAGTATGATCCAGCTGACTCATCAGCATGCTCAGGATTTAGGACGCTGCTCAAGTTAGAGCAGCAACTGCTCAGGTCCAAAGACGGAAATGGAAAGTGCTCATGTCGAGATTCCGATATCGAACTCGCTGTTTCTCTATTCAAAATATATCTAAACTTGAAGATATGTACTCGAATGTAATAAAAGAATCATCTAGGCCGTTTCGGCATTTTTTATGTTGATTTAAACAGGACAAAGTCTACCATTTTGGGTGGGGAGGCCAGTGAGTTGACCTGTAATGTACCAGTTCTCTGATCCAACACCAGTTGGAGTGTAAAAGAGACCAGTGGGATCAATCTTCTGTTTGAACGCATACAACCTTGCATAGTTGGTGCCATAGAAAGCTAAACGAAGTCAGTAAAGTCAATGTCTATGTGAGTAAGGATCACGTACCTTGTTGGAAATTTGGCTCAGAAATATCACCCTCACTCATGTAGGCACCAGCTCCAGGGGAGGCATTTCGCCACAGCTGCATCCAGTTGTTCGTGAGGTTCTCCGAGGCGGCAACAATTACAGAGTCGTTCGCAATTGGACTCCAGACAGTGGCCAGGATGGCATGTAGAGTAGTCTCGCGCCATGCTGGATTGATAGAGTTTTCTGACCCATCATTCTCTGCTGCAGCGACGTTGAAAGCGAGGAGCGAGCCACCCGCCTCAATTGTTGTCTGAATAGCTCCAAAGGTGGCATTGAGTGAGGTTTCACTTGCCCAGTTGGTCTTTGGCCATAATCGCGAGGCAGTCTTGATGAATGTTACTCCAACAGACTCGAGAGGGAATACTGCCCACCAAGCGTCGTAGAAATTGTCGTACTGGGTAATCACTGGAGTGACGGTGATACCAAGAGCTGCAAGACGTGTAAGCCAAGGAGTAACCAAGGTTTGGAGCTCAGTCTTGGTCAGGTTAGGGGCGAACATTGGTGCAAGGCCAAAGGAGTAGGCATTGGCTCCAGTGGCGCCAGAGGTGAAGTATGCATAGGTTCCAGCATTTGTATAGTCGAGCAAGTAGTCAAAATATGCTCGTACTCCAGCCCAGAAGACAGTTGATGAGACGTTTGAGCTTGTTGCAAAGCTCAATTGCATCGTTGTAACTGGGAAAGTTGGAAAGGCCTTGACGGTAATGGAAGTCATCACTCCGAACATCCCCCCTCCGCCTCCTCGAAGCGCCCAAAATAGATCGCTGTTAGATTCTTCGGTTGCTGTAACAAATCTTCCGTCTGGGGTGACGACTTCAATTGCAAGCACTTGGTCGGCAGCCATGCCGAGTAAGCTAGACAGTGGGGAATGACCGCCACCCGCCATGAATCCACCCGCAACGCCCACGGTCTGAGCACTCATTAGCTGCGATCGCGGAAATTTTTCAAAACAATGACTTACTCGACCTTCCCCGCCTACAACGGTCACACCATAATCCCTAGCTGCTTCATATACCTCATATGCCTGAACACCAGCTGCCATCTTAACAGCCTTCCCGCTATAGGAAGAGCTGCTATATTCTGGGATGTAGGTGATGTCTTTGAGATTGTGGGTCCCTTGAATAATGTGTTAACTATTAGGCATTTAAACAGAATGAGTGGTTACCAACAAATTGAAAGAGCTCCTGCTCCTGCACTTTTGCCGTTGAAGTCATGGCCAGTGTTCTTGATAACCAGCCTCAAGTTGGCATTGCGAGCGAAGTTGACAGCGAGTTGGATCTGAGCAACATTGCTGACATTGATGGCATAGCTAGGATAGCCACCTAACGTGCAGTTTTGAGTAGGGTCGGTTGTTGGCATGCAAGTTCGTCCCTCGTAAAGAGGCCACATGACTGAGGTTGGGTCCGCCGCGCTAAGTAAACGTTAAAATCACGAGGTTGTGGGGACTTTGAAAGGAAAACTCCTACTGCAAGGTACTATTCTCCCAATCATTCGAGATGTAGGTGCACTCTGCCGCATTCTCAACAGTAGGCCAATCATTATAGCATGGAGCAGCCAATGGAATTGTCTTGATTAAGCTATTGCCCAAAAGCAAATCAAAGATCCACCAAACCAAAGTCGATGGCCATGCGGCATCTCCCGGGAAGACTTTGCATCCGGTAGATGACCGTTTCTCAACAGATGTTTCATCAGCACCAAAGGCAAACAATGAGGCGTTAACCAAGTTGATATTTGATAGATTGGCCACAACATCTTCCGTCAACTGAATAGTTTCTGGAGCAAACAAAGCCGCCGCAGAGTCTGATGTAGCATTCGAAACGACAGCAGCTGCAGGAGCGAGCGAAGAAGCATTAACATCTATTTCAAAAGTTAACGAATTGATCTACGTGCATCGGGGATGTTAACTTCTTCTCACCAACAGTGGTGCTGTCAACCGTGATGGTGGCTGCACTCTGTGCCCTGACACATGGCAGAATACATGGCAGAGCCAGTAATGAAGCTGCCAGCCACGACCGGGATGAAACATGCATCGTGTCACCGAGAGACGGTTCGGAGAATATCTCGAGGGCTGATCTTTCAACTCGTCGAGGCAGCTAAGGTCGGGAAAAGTTGGCGGGAAAATGATGGCAGGGTTGTTAGCCAAGTGGAATTCGAGCAGCACCTTCACAATGATATATCTTTTGATGGTGGGACCTCCTCCTCCAAATTTCGATAAAACTATTGTGAAGTCCGTCCCAGAACAACTCTAGGGTGACATCTAGATGGTCTATTGTTTTTTTTCTCGGGGCTGTAGCCTTCTAAGGGGTGTTCTGGAAACAAAACCGTTTGCATGAAGCCCCCCGCTTCTTAATTTGGGAGAATGATCCTTCCGCCGCTGAATTGATTTTCCAGCATGAAATCGGACGATGGGAACGTGGCATTCGGCAGGCCCAAGTTCAACCAACACGACCCCAGACTTGGCGAAATGATCCAATCGGTTTCCAACCAACTTGAAAATCGGAGCTGAAATGGCGAGTCATGTGGACACACCCTGGTTCGGCCCTGGTGCCTCGCAGAGGGGTACGTTATTGCCATGCTCAAACCCAGTAAGTGATTCGGAGAAAGCTCCTAGAATGTGCACCGACCCGTTGCTTCCCCTGCATGCGTGTGATAACGGCTACCGGAAACCATCCAATAAGTGGCGAACCAGCCCCTCGGATATCCTGCAACGAGTAACCGTTGAAATCCTGTTATCAAATGTCTTGGTTCAGTAGCACCATGTCAGATTTTAGCGTCCCCTTCGTCCCGTTCCCCCTCCCGTAATCGGCCCACATTTTAACTTGAAGTCTAAACTTCAAGTAGATCTACCGGTATCAGTAACGGGTGGAAGTTATTTTTCTTAACTTTGGGTCTGTGAAGAAAACCTTTCCAACGATATAAATCACATCGTGCTGCTAATCCATTTATGTTGACGCATGTGAAAATACGCAAGGCTGAGGCAGAGGTGTGGCACCAACATTTCCTGTATCTTGGTGGTCGGACCCCGTGGAGCTGGGGGTCCCTGGGCATTTCCGTCTTCTCGTTCTTCTAATTCGCCAATCATAACTGGAATCCAGGTTATTTCTTAGGGCTTTCCGGGGAGGCCGGAAGATATCCGTGTAGAGACGAGCGGAGCTACTGCCTTCCCCAGGATTATCGCCACTACTTGTACATTAAAACGCCTTTAGTATGCATTATTGGGCGTCGCTGCGACGCTGTCTCTTCGTCAGCAGGTCGACTGGTCAAAGCGCGAGACAGGATTCTCCAGCATTGTTGCAAGCGATCGATGGGATTCAGAACGAAACCGACCATCTGGGAACTGTTATAGAGATGGTAGGTGATTGATCATCTTTTAATCCAATTCCTTGGAACCAAAACAACGTGGAGGAAGCACACGAACAATGGAAGACCCCACAAGCGGCCTGCAGAATGCTGCGCTTTTCATCACTGTATTTTTTCCAGTCCTCGCTCTGATAGTGGTAATCCTTCGTACATATGGCAGATGGACCGGGGATGTGTTTGGATGGGATGACAGCATTATTTTGCTTGCGATGGTAAGAGGGAGAAAATTCGAAATGTTGACACTTTTGCTAACCACAATCTCGCAACAGGCCATGAGCATAGGGGAGACATATGTTACTTGGATGTGTTTGTACTCCTTCGCGTAAAGCTTTCCGCATCGAGCTAATTCTTCAGATATAAAACTGAATTACATCGGAATCCATATACAATACGTGCCAAAGCATGATCCCGTTCTAGCGCTCAAGGTAGGCGTTCACTAAATTTGCGCAATGGTGAGAATGCTAACAATTCGTAAGTATACATATTTAGTTCCGGTCCTGTACAACCCAATTCTTGCCATTGTCAAGAATTCCATGCTTGTATTTCTTCTACGCATCTCTGGCAGTCGCGACTCTGTTCGATATTCGATATATGCACTAATGGCCGTCAATACTGCTTCGATGATTGCTATCTTCTTCACACTCATTTTCCAGTGTACCCCGATTGAATACAATTGGAATTCTTCTATCAATGGCCATTGTATCGAAGAAGGCACGTTCTATGTCAGCAGCGCTTGCGTGACAATCTTTACGGATTTCTTCATCCTTGCGATTCCATTCTGGATTGTCATGGGCCTGAGAATGTCAATGAGAAAAAAGATCGCAGTTGTTGGCGTGTTCTTCATTGGTGGAATGTAAGTTCAGCCAATAATTTGTCGTCTAAATTTGCATGTTTGTGCTAACATGTTCAAGTGTCACTGTTGTAGGCATTGTACGAGTAGTCCTCCTTGTCCAAGGATTCTTCTATCCCAACCGGCTCGAAACCGACTATACATACAATATTGGGTTCTGCATCTCCGCAATCGAGACGAATTTGGCCATTGTGGCAGCCTCATGTCCAGCTTTGAGGCCTCTATTTAAGCGGTGGTTCCCAAGACTGTTCTCAGCTCCGATGGATTTGGAGTTTAACACTCCTTACGAAGGGCCAAACCAATGGCCGGCCAGAAGCTCAGCGAAATCCACTGGCAAAAGCAAAAGCAGCACCATATCTAGTGCATTATCCAGCAACATTACCACGAAAAGCAAGAGTACATTTAGGAGTAAGAGTGGCGATAAGTTCGAGTTGAATACCATGCGAGGGGTGGCCGAGATTCCAGGGGAAGAACAAAGGGGGGAAAGCGAGGAGGAAATAATGACAATGGATGGCATTGTGAAGACGACAAATGTCAGTGTGCAGTACGTACATAGAGAGGAAGGGCGGAATGATGGCGATTCAAGTAAAGCTGAGACTATGGACTACGGCGTGCGGACGAGTGTGGAGTCTTTGTGAGATTCCCGTCGGTACCACAGCTCGTTTGGAGTTAAAAGTGAAATTTGGTTGTATGATTGTATGATTGTATGAGCGTGGCGTCCTGGGAGTTTGTAGCGTTCATCCGGTAGGGTGACTTTGCCAGTACTCTATATAGTCAGAGTGCTTAGCTTCTAATGAAATGAACTGTGCGAAATTATTCCCCAAGTTTTTTTAGTGAGCTTTTTTTCTGAAGTTTTCTTAGCAAATTGCCAAAGTATTTACCCATCATGATCCATAAAATTCTACTATCAATCACGAACTCGCGGGGAAATGTGAGGTTTTCTCTGAAGCTTATAAAAATAAGCTTAAAGGACGACAAAGCTCTTTTGGGAACAGATCGCGATGATGTCGTGCTTGACGATCAATTCAGGGTCCTGCAAGGCAACAGTAGCAGCAGATCTTGACGTTGCAGTCACTGGTGCCTCTGGTAGGTTGATGACTGGCAGTAAAGCGAATATCACTGTGACTACAGGGAAACTTAGTGATGTTACCCTACGCGGGTAACCAATATTCTGGGCTCACCCCCTCCCCTTTTCCCCTATAATCGCTTAGCACTATGCCTCCAACTGTGCTCCATGGGGACAGAAAAAGCGATAGTGATTGGCGCCTTAAAAATCGTCGCAAATAGCGAAATAAAACGACAAAACACTATTCGAAATATAATTTGTTGGCTCTGTATGCTAACTAGGCCCCAAGGAGTCGTTTGAATTTTGTTCTGTATTTTTGCGATTTTCCTTGTGGCTGTAGAGTCCTGATATTGGTAGTCCATGGGCTCCAAAACCTGCCTTCACTCCCCATGGAGCTGTGTACGTACTGTACAAGTAAAAATGCGCGCATTCCGCGCAATGTACGTTTATAAGGGTTAAATATTAAATTTCATCCTCGCACTAACCATAACTCCTTTGTTGCTGCAGTTGAATTTTCTAAATAAAGGCCCGAGTTGCGCACTAGGTTCTTGTACAGTACTATGACAGGATGGTGGTAGTGCGTATTCCATCCGAGGACTTGAGGCTGCATTTTTAGTAATGAAAGCGCTGAAAGAAAAGCTATTAGCGTAAAAGTTAGCAACTAGAAGCCTGTAAGCGCCTACAACTTTGCGCCGAGCCATTTCCTTTCCGCACCTAACAATTAACACTCGAATCTTTTACTATGAAGCTAGTATGAACAATTCGGAGATGTTGAATAATTGTGCGATCGTGATGTTCTTCAAAACAAATTATTTTTGTCGCGAAAGAGGAGGTCGCAATGCCCTGTCCTTTCCGTCCTTCAGGGGAGCTCATGTTGGGTTCAGGGTGCCAAGCGAAAGGCATTATAGGGGAAGGGTTCCCAAAATATAGGCAACCCCTTCAATGCTTCGCGGAGCAACTGCCAAGCTTGAAACATCCTAAGCCGCGTAATCACACCTTCCTATCTGTCACAAATCAGATTCATTTTAAATTTCAATACATTTCATAAGCTCATGCCCGTTTGGGTTGCAATTGTTGGTGCTGACTGTGTCACGACTCATGCCGAATAGAGTCTGTAGACGAAGTGCTGATATTTTTAACCGCGCGTCGCGAACTCGGTAGTACCACCCACATGCTCCAACAAGTAGTCAATTTGAATTTCCTCTTTTGAAAGCATGCAGATATCTGATTCCAAAGTCGTACCTGGGCCAATACTCTCGTGGAAAGGAAACTTGACGTCTCCACTGGACAGAAGTTCTTAAAGAGCGGCTTCAATTTTCATTGCGTCAAGTTTTTCTAGATCAGCGTATTCCTACAGCTTCTTAACAAGAATTGGATTCTTAGCTGCATCAAGACGGCCAGTCTAAGACTCTCTATGCTATTAAGTCTAGCCTATTATATGCATCTCCAGCTCCAAATCCAGGGAACAGAAGCGACTTTCATTTCACCCCTTTTTAAACCGTCGTTTAATACGCGAGTACCCCGCTTCGCCCCCTTTTCTCCGACCCTCGGGTTTTTGGCCTGACATATAAATTCCATAAGGTACGAAGCTAATTTGAGTGCTATTGGGAGCTTCAATGATCCGGGATACCTGAAGGTTCAATGAATGCGAAGAGATAAACTACCGTGGATCCAACGCACCGTAAGTTAACGCTTTTCCAGTAAGATCTTGAAAATTCACTTCAACACTTGAAAAGCAATCAGCAAATACTAGTAGGTACCTTCATTAAATCTAACCAAATAATATTACTAATGGGTCGTTATAAGACTGGAAGTATTGAAGTATGCAACGCTAGCTTAGTCTGAAATTGTCGAACGTTTGAAGTGTATTCGTGAAAACACCTAACTGGAACTAACCTCTGCGTAGCGGAAACAGGGACGCAGCGCTTGAGAATATAACCTTTCTCTCATTTGAGTGTTTTATAATATAATAAATCTAATTAAACCCCCAAATCCTTCGAAGATATTGTTGAAAGATCCAATAACCAAACCCAAAGGAGTGACACCAATTAACCCCGCAGACAGCCGCACAAATACCCATTTTACCCCTCCGCGCGGTGAATTTCCACCCAGTTTAACGCCAACATATCCGAAACCCCGCTCTAGCCTGCAACCATGCCCTTGCCCAACCAAGTATGCAATATCCCAAATCATATTCTACAACCCACCATCAGCAACAATCACTTCCTCGGGACACATGTGATATCAAGGAAAGACATACCAGTTATTAAGACAATAAGGAATAGCGCCAATCAAGCCACAGCTAGTATTAGCTGGGCAAGCGCCAATCTCGAGAAGCTGAAGACCGTTGTCACCGTAGCCGCATTGAACCTTAATTTTTACTGTTAGCACCATCCACTTCCAGTCCCCTAAACAATCGCTAGAGAAAATTGCAAGTAAGGGAACAAACAGAAAAGGAGAGATGGAAAATGGGTGTCAGGTCGGGGAAGGATGATGATGGAGAAGTAAAACTTACAATACCGTTGGAGTTCGTATCGCAGGAGTATTGCCCGAAAGTACAAGTAGCTTGTCTCTGTTCGATAGCGGCAGCACTCGCGGTGGCGAGGAAGGCGGCGAGGACCGTGATGGCTGAGAATTGCATGTTGATTTTTTGAAGTGTTCTTAAGAACCTAAGAATACAGTAGTTTGATAGAAGATTTTGTAGTGTTTGAGTGAAGTGTGTATGATGTGATTGCTTTGAATATTGATGCAGAACATAAATAAAGAGAACAAGCCGGACTTATATAACTCCACCACATCTCAAGAAAAAATCACGAGATTGGCCGCCGAGATGCTCAGCACAGTTCATCATAAGAGCTAAACATAGATACGTTACACCTGAAGCCTAACCTGAAGTGCATAGCCACCTTCACAAGAAAGTTGCAAGTATCCAGAACGTGATCAACGCGAGACGTCACCAGCCAAGAATGCAGGCACCAATCTAACCATCCAACCATACAAAACCGACAAAGCAGAAAACCAAGAAAATACGAGAGCCACCGTAAAAGCCTCCAATGCAATGCCAACAACCCCATAACACGAACCTCGGTGGTGGTGGAATACGGAGGGACAGCTTTCAGCTTACTATTCGCCAAGCGGAATCAGCTGTTATTCAGCTGATCCTGCGAAATGGTCATTGGTGAAGGACGCCTGATTTCTCGTATTAGGTACGAGCTACGGGTGCTTGTGAAGGTCAGCTGATGGGTTTTCAGGGCCTATTGTTTTTATGCGTTGTTTTGTGAATGGGAAATATCTCGTGGTGAGGTTGGAGTTAAGGTTGAGGGTACAGTATATTGAGGGAGGGGCTGTGTTGCAAAAGCGGCAGGGGGTCGTAAAGTAAATACGATGTCTCTTGGCAACGTTGCATTTTATCCGCCAATCACCGTATTTGGAATATTTTCAAGTGAACGACTTCTATCTAGTATTTTATTACTTTCCCTTGAGGATATTTTGTCTTCATGCACGGCGAATATTATTTTGCCTAGTGAAAAGTGTCCGTGGTTGAGAGGAGGGGTAGTGTTGCAAAAGCGGCGCCGGGTCGTGAATCAACATATCTCTTGCATTCCATCTGTTAAGTTTCATATTTAAAATCCAATTGCACAATTAATTTGCTTAAATACAGTAGATTTACACACCTCCTCCCACTGTAGTTCAGGTAACAATCCAATCATCAATTCGCCCTAGATTTCCAACTAACTCCACACCGGATAGTAAAAAGCAGCACCCTGCCCCGCATCAGAGAGGGGTTCAAAACAGTCATACTCGGGTATTCCTCCCCGCTAAGAATGTTTCAGCAGTCAGCTCCAAGTCTTGCCACGTGGAGAAACCTTAAATTGGTTGATAAGATAAGATGAGACGGAAATAGCATGGAATGGAGTTTTGAGGCTTTTCTCCTTGAGGGGGGAGGGGGGGTTTAACGAGTTAGGTCTCAACATTTGAGCCCTCCCTTTGCGTTTCTGCATGTTGGTGTCCCTAGCTCCGTTCATTTGAAACATTACACATTAAACATCGACATCTAGGTAATCTCCAACCTTCCCACGCCCCATCCAGATATTATACAATCCGACGCACCACAAAATCTAGACATCCTCCGTGAACGACCCCCTATAATTCCTCGTCCTGGCCCTTGCCCTCTCCAAGTCCGCCATATGTATATTACTATTCTTCCTGTACCTAGACGGGCCCCCTCCTTCATGTTCCAACTCACTAACAGCACTCCCCCTATGCCCTGTCGGAAAATAATCATCGCTTCCACCGGGACTGACTGGCCACTGATCTCCGCCCTGGTTTTGGGAGAAAGGGGACGAGGTGCGGGAATCGTGGGAGCCTTGTTGGTTGTTTAAGGCGTTGATTTGGGAGACTGAAGGTGGGAGGCTAAGACCTGGAGGAGAAGCTGGGTAGCCATATGGCTGCAGCGCTGAGGGAGGGGGTGGTGTGCTTGACCTGTGAGCGGGATGAGGGGCAGGTGGGAGTTGGATGGCTGGGGGAAGGATGGCATCGATGGCCTCGTTATCATTGTCATCTCCCTCTCCCTGTGCGACGAGAATATTCGCTGGTGCTTGGATGAGGTCGTTGAGGCTGGTGAGTGTGTCATGAAGTTCGGGCCAGTCGCCTAATTTCACGTACCCACGGCGGTTGCGAAGCTTGAGAATGATGAATATGGTGGCAAGAATTCCTGGCTACGAACTCGATGCCATTAGCATAAGGCGATAATTTAAAGGGCTTTGTGGCGCGAAGATGGCAGATGAAAAAAGTCAAAATTACTCACACCGAGATAGATAGTCAACGCTTTGAACAGCAACTGGTCGCCGTTGAACATGCTAACGGCATTAAGCACAAAGACAAGCAGAAGACAAGATATGAGGCCGAAGTAAGCTGGTAGTGGCTGGATGCTGGAGCAATAACTTGAAAAGGCCCCAGGTGGTAGTGGCCAGCGTTGGAACTTTTCCATGGGGTCTCCAACGAGATGTGCTCTATGTTCCGACAACCTTGAGGATTTTGTCAACAACTCTCAACTTATAATCATTAGAGACTGGGTTAAAATTACCAGCTATGGTACCGGATGAAGGCAAGGCATTGGGATCCCCAGACCAATAAACATCCTACACTTCCAATAGCAACGAGTGTCTCTTGCACCTGAAATGGTTAGTATTCCCCCCCAAATGATGGAAAGTGTTGCAAACCTCTGATTGTGTGAAGCTAGAACTTAGCTTAACAAATGGAAGCCATACGGAAAATGCAGCCACGGTAACGATCAGAGACCAAACCGGAATATGGGTGCTAGAAGTAACGAAATTCAGTTTCGCAAAGAGCTTAACCACTATTGGACGATCTTTTTGATTGATATCTCTTGTCAATCCATAAAGCGTTCTAGTCGCAAGGTAAAGGGCAGTGTTGGCAGCACTCAACCCGGAGTACACTAAAAACCCCGTGAGTGCGCCAGGGAGACCGGCTATACCAACCTGCAACGCTGCGATAACAGGCGCCGCGGTACTTGGCATTGGACGGATTGGCCAGAAAGGGACGTGTCCGAGGTCTGTGCTCCTGGTACTGACGAGAGATTGTCCGAAGAATTGGGGGAGAGACTGATTGAACCACTCAATATTGGCAATGAAACCGCCAACACTGAGAATATAGAAAGCCATCACAATATATGCGATATTTCGTGCCGGAAATCTGAGAGAGACAGTGGGATCCTTAGCTTCGAAGGCGGCCACCGTTACAGATTCGATTCCAATATAGGAGAATATTGCTAGAGGAATTGATACCCTGTCTTGTTAGGAAGAAATATGTTTACTTGGAGATGACTTACAAGACTGCTGTAAAATGACTGGTTGCAACATTGGGGTTATTCCGTATGCCATCGTCGAAAACTAAGTTAGTGATTAGTGAAGGACATTTTCTCGAGGCCAAATAGCCAGCGAGCCGATGAGTGTACGCCTTACATGTACTTCCGAGATTTCCAGCATTGCCAAGAGCTAGGCATGTTAATTAACCCGTTCAGCGCAAATATTAGAAGCACTTACCTCCAGTATGTATCAGAATCATGAGAATGAAAATGGTCAAAACAAGTGAAACTTTGATGACGCCTCCTACAAGTTCTATCCAGCCAAAAACCTTACAAAAATATCAGCTCGAAGACTTGCTAATTGCGGCTATGTGAACTTACCTTGATGCCTCGCGAGTTGATGATGAATATTGTACCCAAAAAAAGGGCAAAGGTAAGATTCAAAAGGGGGAACGAAATATCCCAAAATGATAGCAAGTCGGCGGCCCCAATGATGAGGGCAGCCAACGTAATCGCATTAGTATACCTATTATCGTGATCAGCCGCAACCAGCCCGACCTAGATTTGTATTCCACCAACCAGTACGCAATTCCCACAACTATCGCTAGATCCGGGTCCACGAATGCACGAACAAATTCGATCATAGCATTCGATATTGGCCATAACACAATCATCTCACATATGCCCTCGCTCACGGAAATCGCGATAATGCCCACCACAGTAAAGGCGATCAGGACCCCGCCAGGTCCTGAGATCGCAAGGACCTCCCCACTGTGTGTGGCGAACCCAATGCCAATTATACCACTGAGCGTGATGAACTGTGCAGAGAAAAGTAAGAATCAACCCTACTTCGAACATGGCATTTGCGGGGAACTGCTTACCAGGATCTGAAACGACCCCAACTCCCGCCTGTGATTCCGAATCTCAGCCTCATCCGGTTAATGTGTGAGGGTAGGGGTACTTACAATAAGCCGGCAGGCTGACGGGCTGCCATTTGATCGAGGTTTCCAACTCACTGTGTGTCTTGACATACTCTACAGAGTTGCCAGTCGTCTCCAAGAATCCCCTGGCGGCGAGGCTCTGCGCTATAAGCCTAGCTGACCGAGCAATTTCGCAACAGAGTCATTTTATGGCAGAACTGGTTCAACTGAGCCTCGTCGAGCGTTATCAGCTATGGCTCAAAATTTGGCAAATCGAATGCAGACTCAGTCCAAAGCAGGTATAGCCTGTGATTCCGTTTTTGTTTTGGGAAATACAATGGCAAACAGGATTGGCCTGCTGTCCGCATGTCTCAATAGTCCAAGAAGAGCAGGCGCGTGGCGGAAATGAACGAACCAGAAACCTCCCATATTTCGGTGTGCTGGCGACGCAATTGAAAACTAAGCCCATAAATACGCCTCTGTGTCCGGCAATGCAGAATCTAGAAGCTCAGCGGCTCAGCCTCGTCTGTTAAAAGGAGACTTCAAGCTCTGGAATATAAAGTCCAGTGAACACGCCTCCAGGGGCAATATTTCCCCACTGTTTCGCAAGCATGTTCAAACGATTCAGCTTTAAGAGGACGCAGACGGCCGAGAAAGTGCCCTGTGAAAAGTCGACCGAGGAGGTTTCTCCGGACCGCAAGTTCACAACTGAGCTTCGAGAAACAGGATACATTACCGAAGCGGCTCTGAAGGCCAAGCTAGTAGATGTATTCGGGCCCGGGGATTACAGAATCAGTGTAAGCCTTTGCCGCTTCCAATGAACAGATTCTCGGAGTCCTAACCTCAAACCGCAGACTAAACAGGAGAGATGGATATACCACGCACCAAGAAAACTCGAACCCGTAAGTCGATACTAACTGATACAGTATGCGCTTCAATACTGACATAAAAACAGGAGGAAATGAAGTAAGTGAACTGAAGTCTCCGAGCCGATTCTGTCAGGGCGAAGTATTAACGCGTTGCAGAACCATAATGAAGAACTGATCGTGGGCATGTGATAGTGGTCTTAGACAATTGACGAGAATTGGTTGGGGAGCCGAGAGATGATGCGGGCGGTGAACGAAATTGGCTCAAAACTTTGCTTTTTGTTGTCGTGGAACGTATACTGTACTCGTAAAATTCAAGACATCTAGACCCCCCTCGTGTGATTTGGCCGCATCGCTTCCAACCGCGTGAATGTTGCAGAGCGAGGCATTTTCCGGAGCTGGGCGCCACAGAGGCAATCGCCGCGTTGCAACCCCCAGATTGCCATCAAGGCATCACCAGAGGATGGAATCTTGAAGCGGCCTTCTTTTTATTGTACCCGTACATTTTGAGAGATCGCAGGATGTCGACTTCCACATTTGATGAAAAAAATGGCGCTGATGACGAGGAATTTTGTGAGTTGGTCTGTCGGATGAAAATGGCGGTATGCGCTGAGAAATTCTAGTAATCAATTGGCTTGAGCCTACAGAATTAGGACATTGCGGCGGAATCGAACAGACATTTGGTGAAACTGAGCAAGGGTTGACGATAGACCAACGGTCTGGACCGTAACATTATTTACGCTTATATATCCTCCTGTAACCTTTATTTCGGTAGGTTTGATTAATCTATCGGGAGCAACGAGTAAGAAACTGAAAATTAAATTTTCAGGAGTTTTCGGGGTCTAACTTCGCTTTTGCTCCAGGTAACTCCAACTCTGAAATTTCTCACCAGTTTTGAGTACACATTGTCTCCACATTGCCCCTCACTAGCATAACCCTAGGGTGCTGAAGTGCGGGGTTCGCAAGCACACATTTGAGAAGGCTAAAGAATCTACAGAAGTAAAAAAAAAAACCTTGGGTATTGTATAGCATGTAAGGGAGTAGAATAAGCCCTTTTAAATATCAGAATAAATGGCGAGAATTGTAACTTCATGAAGCAATTTTTTTGCGTTCAATCAGTCCATTGGGATGTGAAAAAATGATGATGGGCCCTGCATCATCCATCACAGCAGCAATCCCATCCATGTTGGCGTTAAATCCAGTTTTGAGATTTTCCGGTGCTGAAGGCGGAGAGCTTGCTACATCGCCCAGCAGTTGTAGGGTCCTCAGTTGAGGAGCGGAGTTTTGCTGAATAAGAACAAGAGCTGGAAGTTGAGAGTCCATCCTCTCGCAAGTGACTCCCGCAATAATGCTTTCCACCCCGGCCCTGAGCGTGACGACCTGTCTCGAAAAAGGAGGCTTATTGATGACATGAATACGGTTCGGAATCTCAAATGCAACAAAATATTCCGGAAATGGAAATAAAAGAGGTTTTCTGCTACCCCCAAGTCTCTCGGCCTTGGAACTCATTAGTTGATTTATTCTAGGGATATCAGGGATTCTTACGGGTATTTTGGACGTTGAGTGATTCATTATTTCTACCAACGAAAATGCATCCCAAATATACCATCGGTTTTCGAGCTTATGCTGTGTCCATGCAAATATAAAATTACCATCACTGGAAAAACAGGCTCGCCTTAATTGTCCCACAATTTCGAGCTTGCACAGACTATGATAGATTTAGCACAAAACCCAGATGAGAAAAGGCTAATTTCACGACTTACCCGTATCTCGATGAATGATAACACAAGTTCGCGGTAAGGCTGAAAATAGTATCTCCGTGGATATTTACACAAACCGCAAGAGCACTACCCGCAATCACAGTAATATAATCGGGTATTAGCTGGCCGTTCACCTGTGTCCGAAAGGGAAATTCATCCCAAACCTCTTGGTTTGCATTAGGATCGAAATAGCATTTATATCGGAAGAACTACGACGCATGTGAGTTTGGATAAAATGATAATAGAGCAACTATGCCGGAGACACCAAAAAAGTTATGGTTTCGAAAGTGCCCTGCTACTGAGCAGGGAAGGAGAGTCTGAACGAAGGACGGGTCTACGAACTTTGTATTCTGCCGTACTCTTTGCACGAAGGACAACGAAATTTCCACATAAAGATATCATATCCCATTCGAATCCACGTTGAGCACATTGAATATCCCGTGCAACCATAACATTCGTAGCTTGCTCGGATGGTTTGCGCGGCCGGCTTGTACTCCAAATATTTATAAAGTTAAGATTTTGTATCCGTACGGAGGATGACGAAAGGAAAGCTACTCGAGTGCTAATCCCGCACGCCACACTCTTCGACGATTTCTCAGGAACCAGAAGGTATGCAAATGTAATATCGGCATTTGGGGAGTTGTCGAAGCCCTGACTAGAGCTTGCATCGGATTCTAGTGGGGAAATTGGCCCTGATGTCGTGGGAGAGAAATGCAAAACTGAGCCTCCTGAAGTAGACGCCCCTGATTGTCCAAATTGCGTAGAAGAGTGCGATGAACCGAATGATTGAAACACTGGGCGAAAATGTGGGTCGGCGGAAGGGTGTTGGGAAGTATGTTGTCGGCGATGTCTTGGCTGTGGCTGATGTAATGTCCATGTATTGAGCTCAACGGGATGCAATCCTGGATCGTCAACAGGCTGTAGTTCTCGAGTCCAAGTACAACGATGCGTCAGGGAGGCTTCATGGTCGGTACAAGTTCTGTCCAGCATCTTTTGAGCTTCGGAAGCCGAGAGGCGTTCTGCTCGAGGGACGACGAGTAGTTTATAAACCGTAGTTACGATTTCAGCAATCCATGTATGCTGCGGCTGTTCATTTTTTAGCCCGTTTAGGAATGAAATGAGTGTAGGTTTTAATTTGTATTCCCCGTTCTCTTTAAAGTAAAAATAGTCGTTCCCTTGCTCACCGGGACCGAACCTCGCTTTCCCGAGACTAGAAACATGTCGTGGCCCCCCTATTGCAAAAGAAAGTACGACTGCAAGTAAGCAGCCAACTATTAACAAATTAGCACTGTGTATTTTCGAGCAGGAGGGAGCCAAGAGGAGGCGGGAGGATGAAACTTCCTCCTCGCCACATAGAACAGGGAGTTAAGGGAATGGGACAAAGAAGTAAGGTGCTTACGGGACCACAGATCACTTTCTCTACCGACAGTTCGATCTTCGCCAGGTTGAACCTCTGGGGCTTGAAAGGGGCCTGGAGCCCTCTGTGGTTTCGTCAATGAGAAATGAGTAAGAAAGTCACCTGGAGCCAGAGCGCTTGCTGTATCGGACGGTCCTTTTATTTTCGAGGTGCCAAAGTCTGTGATCAGCCAATGCCCTACAAAATATCCGGGCTCCCAACGGACCAGGATATTTTGCGGTTTGAAGTCAAGATGAGCACATGCAATTGCCTTTTGCCGTACGCGCACGCGGTGGTGTAAGAAGTTTAGAGCATCCGCAAGTGAAGTTACTTCCATGATCAGATAAAGTGGATTGAAGTGTAACCGGCGACTATCAAAATCGTGATAATTGCCTTCTAGGAAATCATGAAGATCCAGGTCGGCAAGAGGAGAAATGATATTGAAGTAGGATCCATGGGTGAATGTTGTTAAGCTAAGCATAATGCTTGCGTGCGTCCCCAAGCATTCCTTAAAAGCATTCAAGGCGTCCTGCTCCGCACGAATATCTCTTGGACCAGGCCCATGCATGTCGCCTCGTTCTATTCGTTTTCTCGCTACCCATATGTCCTACTTAACCATTAGTCGTCTGACCTGTAACAAGTAAAGCGTACGTACCTCTAGGTTCGGCCCATTGTTCCCACTGGTAAACAGAAGATGCTTTGCAGCGACGAGTTCCTTCGTCACATCACCCTGTGCCCCGCTTTTGATTTTTTTCGACTTCAGGAAAGGTAGTCGATACAACTTTCCATATTCAGGTTGCGCTGTTGCTTGGCCTCTATTCTCCTGGACCAAAACAATCGGGATAAAGACGTACTGTTTACGCAGAAATTCCTGCCGCGACCTCGGGTGATTGTTTAAAATGCCTTCACAGGTGTCGAAGGGAAGGTCTGCATCTGATCGATAATTCCGATCTAAGAAATCCGCCTTTATATCATCCCAGTCATTCCAGTGTATCCAAACTAAAATGGACAGGATTTTCCTGTATTCACTTTGTGCTTTGATATGCAACCCATCCTTATCCCAGCTTAGTCCTTTCGAAAGTCGCTTCACTCTATCCAGAGTCCATATGGATTCGATATCAACATTACAGATAAACTCCAGGTCTTCTTCGTGTGGTTGTGCTGGCTTCAGAGCTTTATGCAGCGCATCCTCTATTTCCCTGATCACAAGCCCCCTTTGTCTTGTGTTCTCACGCCGGTTCAGCAGTCCGAACATATCTCCAGCCGAGAATACAGCTTTGCGCAAACGAGAAGGCGGTAATTCCCAACTCAGTTGGAACCAAACGAGAGTACCGGAAGCACAGATCTGACTACGTCTGTGTACCTGGTGGCAGCTCAGGAATGTAGGCGAAAGAAATCTA